>JASEVX010000002.1:150455197-150703659 GCA_031761405.1 Serripes groenlandicus | reverse complement strand
AACGTCGTTTTCAACAATATTACAATTATTTAAGGCGGAATTTCAGGTCTTTTTTCAACAATATTACAGTTATAATATTCCATGTAGTACCGAGGTACATACGGTACAAACGGTGTGTTACGTACCGAAACACGGTACAACACGAAATTATACCATTACGCACTGCACGGCGGGATATTGCACAAAGTACACGCGGTACCACGTCGGACAACTGAGGTACATACGGTAGGTACCACGATATAGTACCGAGGTACATACGGTACAAACGGTGTCTTACGTACCGAAACACGGTACTACGCGAAATTACACCATTACGCATTGCACGGTACGGTATTACACAAAGTACACGCGATACCACGTCGGACTACTCAGGTACATATGATACAAACGGTGTGTTAGTGTACCGACACATAGTACAACGCGAAATTACACCATTACGCACTGCACGGCGGGGTATTACACAAAGTACACGCGGTACCACGTCGGACTCCTAAGGAAGAACCGTATGTACATAAGGTACACAAGGTGAGTTACGTACCGAAACACGGTACAACACGAAATTATACCATTACGCACTGCACGGCGGGATATTGCACAAAGTACACGCGGTACCACGTCGGACTACTGAGGTACATACTGTACCACGATGTAGTACAGAGGTACATCCGGTACAAACGGTGTGTTACGTACCGAAACACGGTACAACACGAAATTATACCATTACGCACTGCACGGCGGGATATTGCACAAAGTACACGCGGTACCACGTCGGACTACTGAGGTACCACGATGTAGTACAGAGGTACATAACGTACAAACGATGTGTTACATACCGACACAAGGTACAACGTGAAATTACACCATTGCGCACTGCACGGTAAGGTATTACACAAAGTTCACGAGGTACCACGTCGGACTACTCAGGTACATACGGTACCACGATGTAGTACCGAGGTACACACGGTACAAACGGTGGGTAACGTACCGAAACACGGTACAACACGAAATTATACCATAACGCACTGCACGGCGGGATATTGCACAAAGTACACGCGGTACCACGTCGGACAACTGAGGTACATACGGTACCACGATGTAGTACCTCGGTACATACGGTACAAACGCTGTCTTACGTACCGACACACGGTACAACGCGAAATTACACCATTACGCATTGCACGGTGCGGTATTACACAAAGTACACGCGATACCACGTCGGACTACTCAGGTACATACGGTACCACGATGTAGTACCGAGGTACATACGGTACAAACGGTGGGTTACGTACCGAAACACGGTACAACACGAAATTATACCATAACGCACTGCACGGCGGGATATTGCACAAAGTACACGCAGTACCACGTCGGACTACTGTGGTACATACGGTACCACGATGTAGTACCGAGGTACATAAGGTACAAACGATGTGTTACGTACCCACACACAGTACAACGCGAAATTACACCATTACGTCGGACTTCTCAGGTACATACGGTACAAACGGTGGGTAACGTATCGAAACACGGCACAACACGAAATTATACCATTACGCACTGCACGGCGAGATATTGCACAAAGTACACGCAGTACCATGTCGGACTACTGAGGTACATACGGTACCACGATGTAGTACAGAGGTACATAAGGTACAAACGATGTGTTACGTACCCACACACAGTACAACGAAATAACACCATTACGCACTGCACGGTGCGGTATTACACAAAGTACACGCGATACCACATCGGACTACTCAGGTACATATGATACAAACGGTCTGTTACGTACCGAAATACGGTACAACACAAAATTACGCCATTACGCACTGCACAGCGAGGTATTGCACAAAGAGCACGTCGGACTACTCAAGTACATACGGTACCACGATGTAGTACCGAGGTACATACGGTACAAACGGTGTGTTACGTACCGAAACGCGGTACAACACGAAATTATACCATTACGCACTGCACGGCGGGATATTGCACAAAGTACACGCGGTACCACGTCGGACTACTGAGGTACATACGGTACCACGATGGAGTACAGAGGTACATAAGGTACAAACGATGATTTACGTACCCACACACAGTACAACACGAAATTACACCATTACGCACTGCACGGTGCGGTATTACACAAAGTACACGCGATACCACGTCGAACTCCTCAGGTACATACAGTACCACGATGTAGTACCGAGGTACATACGGTACAAACGGTGTGTTACGTACCGAAACACGGTACAACACGAAATTATACCATTACGCACTGCTAGGCGGGATATTGCACAAAGTACACGCGGTACCACGTCGGACTACTGAGGTACATAAGGTACAAACGATGATTTACGTACCCACACACAGTACAACGCGAAATTACACCATTAAGCTCTGCACGGTGCGGTATTACACAAAATACACGCGATACCACGTCGAACTCCTCAGGTACATACAGTACCACGATGTAGTACCGAGGTACATACGGTACAAACGGTGTGTTACGTACCGAAACACGGTACAACACGAAATTATACCATTACGCACTGCACGGCGGGATGTAACACCATCACGCACTGCACGGAGAGGTATTGCACAAAGTACACGCGATTACACGTCGGACTCCTCAGGTACATACGGTACCACGATGTAGTACCGAGGTACATACGGTACAAACGGTGTGTTAAATTCCGCCGTGGTATAAGACAGGGTCACTTTTGTTGTCACTTGGTGAACACTGGTGAAAAGTGTTCACCTTGTTTAATCGTGCAAAGTATGTCTCTCGTAAAAACACTCTCTGCTCAACAAACACTTAAACAAGTCACCACAAAAGTGACCCTATCTTATACCACGGCGGAAATGTCTTTTTCAACAATAGTATAATTATATCAAGGCGGAGTTTAACGCTGATTTCAACAATATCATAGTTATACATGTACCACGGCGAAGTTTAACGCCGTTCTCAACAGTTTTACAGTTATATCACGGCCGAGTTTAACGCCGTTTTCAACATTATTACAGTTACATCACGGCGGAGTTTAACGCCATTTTTAACAATATAACAGGTATACCACTGCCGAGTTTATCGCCGTTTTCAACAATATTACAGGTAGACCACGGCGGAGTTTAACGACGTTTTCAACATTGTTAAAGTTATACCATGGCGGAATTTAACGCCTATTTCAACAATATTACAGTTATATCACGGCAGAGTTTATCGCCGTTTTCTACAAAATTACAGTTATACCACAGCGAAGTTTTAATGCCGTTTTCAACATTATTACAGTTACATCACGGCGGAGTTTAACGCCATTATTAACAATATAACAGGTATACCACTGCCGAGTTTATCGCCGTTTTCAACAATATTACAGTTAGACCACGGCGGAGTTTATCGCCGTTTTCAACATTGTTAAAGTTATACAATGGCGGAATTTAACGTCATTTTCAACAATATTACAGTTATGCCAAGGCGGAATTTAACGTCTTTTTCAACAGTTTTCCAGTTATACCACGGCGAAGTTTAACACCGTTTTCAACATTAATACAGTTCTACGAAGGCGGAATTTAACATCGATTTCAACAGTTTTCCAGTTATACCACACCGAAGTTTAACGCCGTTCTCAACAGTTTTACTGTTATATCACGGCCGAGTTTAACGCCATTTTTAACAATATAACAGGTACACCACTGCCGAGTTTATCGACGTTTTCAACAATATTACAGGTAGATCACGGCGGAGTTTATCGCCGTTTTCAACATTGTTAAAGTTATACAATGGCGGAATTTAACGTCATTTTCAACAATATTACAGTTATAGCAAGGCGGAATTTAACGTCTTTTTCAACAGTTTTCCAGTTATACCACGGCGAAGTTTAACACCGTTTTCAACATTAATACAGTTATACGAAGGCGGAATTTAACATCGATTTCAACAGTTTTCCAGTTATACCACGCCGAAGTTTAACGCCGTTCTCAACAGTTTTACAGTTATATCACGGCCGAGTTTATCGCCGTTTTCAACAAAATTACAGTTATACCACGGCGAAGTTGAACGCCGTTTTCAACATTATTACAGTTACATCACGGCGGAATTTAACGCCATTTTTAACAATATAACAGGTATACCACTGCCGAGTTTATCGCCGTTTTCAACAATATTACAGGTAGACCACGGCGGAGTTTAACGACGTTTTCAACATTGTTAAAGTTATACCATGGCGGAATTTAACGCCTATTTCAACAATATTACAGTTATATCACGGCAGAGTTTATCGCCGTTTTCTACAAAATTACAGTTATACCACAGCGAAGTTTTAATGCCGTTTTCAACATTATTACAGTTACATCACTGCGGAGTTTAACGCCATTATTAACAATATAACAGGTATACCACTGCCGAGTTTATCGCCGTTTTCAACAATATTACAGTTAGACCACGGCGGAGTTTATCGCCGTTTTCAACATTGTTAAAGTTATACAATGGCGGAATTTAACGTCATTTTCAACAATATTACAGTTATGCCAAGGCGGAATTTAACGTCTTTTTCAACAGTTTTCCAGTTATACCACGGCGAAGTTTAACACCGTTTTCAACATTAATACAGTTCTACGAAGGCGGAATTTAACATCGATTTCAACAGTTTTCCAGTTATACCACACCGAAGTTTAACGCCGTTCTCAACAGTTTTACTGTTATATCACGGCCGAGTTTAACGCCATTTTTAACAATATAACAGGTACACCACTGCCGAGTTTATCGACGTTTTCAACAATATTACAGGTAGATCACGGCGGAGTTTATCGCCGTTTTCAACATTGTTAAAGTTATACAATGGCGGAATTTAACGTCATTTTCAACAATATTACAGTTATAGCAAGGCGGAATTTAACGTCTTTTTCAACAGTTTTCCAGTTATACCACGGCGAAGTTTAACACCGTTTTCAACATTAATACAGTTATACGAAGGCGGAATTTAACATCGATTTCAACAGTTTTCCAGTTATACCACGCCGAAGTTTAACGCCGTTCTCAACAGTTTTACAGTTATATCACGGCCGAGTTTATCGCCGTTTTCAACAAAATTACAGTTATACCACGGCGAAGTTTAACGCCGTTTTCAACATTATTACAGTTACATCACGGCGGAATTTAACGCCATTTTTAACAATATAACAGGTATACCACTGCCGAGTTTATCGCCGTTTTCAACAATATTACAGGTAGACCACGGCGGAGTTTAACGACGTTTTCAACATTGTTAAAGTTATACCATGGCGGAATTTAACGCCTATTTCAACAATATTACAGTTATGCCAAGGCGGAATTTAACTTCTTTTTCAACAGTTTTCCAGTTATACCACGGCGAAGTTTAACACCGTTTTCAACATTAATACAGTTCTACGAAGGCGGAATTTAACATCGATTTCAACAGTTTTCCAGTTATACCACACCGAAGTTTAACGCCGTTTTCAACAGTTTTACTGTTATATCACGGCCGAGTTTAACGCCATTTTTAACAATATAACAGGTACACCACTGCCGAGTTTATCGACGTTTTCAACAATATTACAGGTAGATCACGGCGGAGTTTATCGCCGTTTTCAACATTGTTAAAGTTATACAATGGCGGAATTTAACGTCATTTTCAACAATATTACAGTTATAGCAAGGCGGAATTTAACGTCTTTTTCAACAGTTTTCCAGTTATACCACGGCGAAGTTTAACACCGTTTTCAACATTAATACAGTTATACGAAGGCGGAATTTAACATCGATTTCAACAGTTTTCCAGTTATACCACGCCGAAGTTTAACGCCGTTCTCAACAGTTTTACAGTTATATCACGGCCGAGTTTATCGCCGTTTTCAACAAAATTACAGTTATACCACGGCGAAGTTGAACGCCGTTTTCAACATTATTACAGTTACATCACGGCGGAATTTAACGCCATTTTTTTAACAATATAACAGGTATACCACTGCCGAGTTTATCGCCGTTTTCAACAATATTACAGGTAGACCACGGCGGAGTTTAACGACGTTTTCAACATTGTTAAAGTTATACCATGGCGGAATTTAACGCCTATTTCAACAATATTACAGTTATATCACGGCAGAGTTTATCGCCGTTTTCTACAAAATTACAGTTATACCACAGCGAAGTTTTAATGCCGTTTTCAACATTATTACAGTTACATCACTGCGGAGTTTAACGCCATTATTAACAATATAACAGGTATACCACTGCCGAGTTTATCGCCGTTTTCAACAATATTACAGTTAGACCACGGCGGAGTTTATCGCCGTTTTCAACATTGTTAAAGTTATACAATGGCGGAATTTAACGTCATTTTCAACAATATTACAGTTATGCCAAGGCGGAATTTAACGTCTTTTTCAACAGTTTTCCAGTTATACCACGGCGAAGTTTAACACCGTTTTCAACATTAATACAATTCTACGAAGGCGGAATTTAACATCGATTTCAACAGTTTTCCAGTTATACCACACCGAAGTTTAACGCCGTTCTCAACAGTTTTACTGTTATATCACGGCCGAGTTTAACGCCATTTTTAACAATATAACAGGTACACCACTGCCGAGTTTATCGACGTTTTCAACAATATTACAGGTAGATCACGGCGGAGTTTATCGCCGTTTTCAACATTGTTAAAGTTATACAATGGCGGAATTTAACGTCATTTTCAACAATATTACAGTTATAGCAAGGCGGAATTTAACGTCTTTTTCAACAGTTTTCCAGTTATACCACGGCGAAGTTTAACACCGTTTTCAACATTAATACAGTTATACGAAGGCGGAATTTAACATCGATTTCAACAGTTTTCCAGTTATACCACGCCGAAGTTTAACGCCGTTCTCAACAGTTTTACAGTTATATCACGGCCGAGTTTATCGCCGTTTTCAACAAAATTACAGTTATACCACGGCGAAGTTTAACGCCGTTTTCAACATTATTACAGTTACATCACGGCGGAATTTAACGCCATTTTTAACAATATAACAGGTATACCACTGCCGAGTTTATCGCCGTTTTCAACAATATTACAGGTAGACCACGGCGGAGTTTAACGACGTTTTCAACATTGTTAAAGTTATACCATGGCGGAATTTAACGCCTATTTCAACAATATTACAGTTATATCACGGCAGAGTTTATCGCCGTTTTCTACAAAATTACAGTTATACCACAGCGAAGTTTTAATGCCGTTTTCAACATTATTACAGTTACATCATGGCGGAGTTTAACGCCATTATTAACAATATAACAAGTATACCACTGCCGAGTTTATCGCCGTTTTCAACAATATTACAGTTAGACCACGGCGCAGTTTAACGTCATTTTTAACAATATAACAGGTATACTACTGTCGAGTTTATCGCCGTTTTCAACAATATTACAGTTAGACCACGGCGGAGTTTATCGCCGTTTTCAACATTGTTAAAGTTATACAATGGCGGAATTTAACGTCATTTTCAACAATATTACAGTTATACCAAGGCGGAATTTAACGTCTTTTTCAACAGTTTTCCAGTTATACCACGGCGAAGTTTAACACCGTTTTCAACATTAATACAGTTATACGAAGGCGGAATTTAACATCGATTTCAACAGTTTTCCAGTTATACCACGCCGAAGTTTAACGCCGTTCTCAACAGTTTTACTGTTATATCACGGCCGAGTTTAACGCCATTTTTAACAATATAACAGGTACACCACTGCCGAGTTTATCGACGTTTTCAACAATATTACAGGTAGATCACGGCGGAGTTTAACGCCGTTTTCAACATTGTTAAAGTTATATCACGGCGGAGTTTATCGCCGTTTTCTACAAAATTACAGTTATACCACGGCGAAGTTTAACGCCGTTTTCAACATTATTACAGTTACATCACGGCGGAGTTTAACGCCATTTTTAACAATATAACAGGTTTATCGCCGTTTTCAACAATATTACAGTTAGACAACGGCGGAGTTTAACGCCATTTTTAACAATATAACAGGTATACCACTGCCGAGTTTATCGCCGTTTTCAATAATATTACAGTTAGACCACGGCGGAGTTTAACGCCGTTTTCAACATTGTTAAAGTTATACCATGGCGGAATTTAACGTCATTTTCAACAATATTACAGCTATACCACGGCGAAGTTGAACTCAATTCTCAACATTATTAAAGTTATATCAACTCGGAGTTTAACGCCATTTTTAACAATATTACAGTTATACCAGGACAGGGTTTATCGCCCATTTCAACAATATTACAGTTATACCACGGTGGAGTTTAACACCGTTTTCAACATTAATACAGTTATACCGAGGCGGAATTTAACGTCTTTTTTCAACAGTTTTCCAGTTATACCACAGCGGAGTTTAACACCGTTTTCAACATTAATACAGTTATACGAAGGCGGAATTTAACATCTTTTTCAACAGTTTTCCAGTTATACCACGTAGGAGTTTAACGTCGTTTTCAACAATATTACAATTATTTAAGGCGGAATTTCAGGTCTTTTTTAACAATATTACAGTTATAATATTCCATGTAGTACCGAGGTACATACGGTACAAACGGTGTGTTACGTACCGAAACACGGTACAACACGAAATTATACCATTACGCACTGCACGGCGGGATATTGCACAAAGTACACGCGGTACCACGTCGGACAACTGAGGTACATACGGTACCACGATGTAGTACCGAGATACATACGGTACAAACGGTGTCTTACGTACCGAAACACGGTACTACGCGAAATTACACCATTACGCATTGCACGGTACGGTATTACACAAAGTACACGCGATACCACGTCGGACTACTCAGGTACATATGATACAAACGGTGTGTTAGTTTACCGACACATAATACAACGCGAAATTACACCATTACGCACTGCACGGCGGGGTATTACACAAAGTACACGCGGTACCACGTCGGACTCCTCAGGAAGAACCGTATGTACATAAGGTACACAAGGTGTGTTACGTACCGAAACACGGTACAACACGAAATTATACCATTACGCACTGCACGGCGAGATATTGCACAAAGTACACGCGGTACCACGTCGGACTACTGAGGTACATACTGTACCACGATGTAGTACAGAGGTACATCCGGTACAAACGGTGTGTTACGTACCGAAACACGGTACAACACGAAATTATACCATTACGCACTGCACGGCGGGATATTGCACAAAGTACACGCGGTACCACGTCGGACTACTGAGGTACCACGATGTAGTACAGAGGTACATAACGTACAAACGATGTGTTACATACCGACACAAGGTACAACGTGAAATTACACCATTGCGCACTGCACGGTAAGGTATTACACAAAGTTCACGAGGTACCACGTCGGACTACTCAGGTACATACGGTACCACGATGTAGTACCGAGGTACACACGGTACAAACGGTGGGTAACGTACCGAAACACGGTACAACACGAAATTATACCATAACGCACTGCACGGCGGGATATTGCACAAAGTACACGCGGTACCACGTCGGACAACTGAGGTACATACGGTACCACGATGTAGTACCTCGGTACATACGGTACAAACGCTGTCTTACGTACCGACACACGGTACGACGCGAAATTACACCATTACGCATTGCACGGTGCGGTATTACACAAAGTACACGCGATACCACGTCGGACTACTCAGGTACATACGGTACAAACGGTGGGTTACGTACCGAAACACGGTACAACACGAAATTATACCATAACGCACTGCACGGCGGGATATTGCACAAAGTACACGCAGTACCACGTCGGACTACTGTGGTACATACGGTACCACGATGTAGTACCGAGGTACATAAGTTACAAACGATGTGTTACGTACCCACACACAGTACAACGCGAAATTACACCATTACGTCGGACTCCTCAGGTACATACGGTACAAACGGTGGGTTACGTACCGAAACACGGCACAACACGAAATTATACCATTACGCACTGCACGGCGAGATATTGCACAAAGTACACGCAGTACCATGTCGGACTACTGAGGTACATACGGTACCACGATGTAGTACAGAGGTACATAAGGTACAAACGATGTGTTACGTACCCACACACAGTACAACGAAATTACACCATTACGCACTGCACGGTGCGGTATTACACAAAGTACACGCGATACCACATCGGACTACTCAGGTACATATGATACAAACGGTCTGTTACGTACCGAAATACGGTACAACACAAAATTACGCCATTACGCACTGCACAGCGAGGTATTGCACAAAGAGCACGTCGGACTACTCAAGTACATACGGTACCACGATGTAGTACCGAGGTACATACGGTACAAACGGTGTGTTACGTACCGAAACGCGGTACAACACGAAATTATACCATTACGCACTGCACGGCGGGATATTGCACAAAGTACACGCGGTACCACGTCGGACTACTGAGGTACATACGGTACCACGATGGAGTACAGAGGTACAATAGGTACAAACGATGATTTACGTACCCACACACAGTACAACACGAAATTACACCATTACGCACTGCACGGTGCGGTATTACACAAAGTACACGCGATACCACGTCGAACTCCTCAGGTACATACAGTACCACGATGTAGTACCGAGGTACATACGGTACAAACGGTGTGTTACGTACCGAAACACTGTACAACACGAAATTATACCATTACGCACTGCACGGCGGGATATTGCACAAAGTACACGCGGTACCACGTCGGACTACTGAGGTTCATACGGTACCACGATGGAGTACAGAGGTACATAAGGTACAAACGATGATTTACGTACCCACACACAGTACAACGCGAAATTACACCATTACGCATTGCACGGTGCGGTATTACACAAAGTACACGCGATACCACGTCGGACTACTCAGGTACATACGGTACCACGATGTAGTACTGAGGTACATACGGTACAAACGGTGGGTTACGTACCGAAACACGGTACAACACGAAATTATACCATAACGCACTGCACGGCGGGATATTGCACAAAGTACACGCAGTACCACGTCGGACTACTGTGGTACATACGGTACCACGATGTAGTACCGAGGTACATAAGGTACAAACGATGTGTTACGTACCCACACACAGTACAACGCGAAATTACACCATTACGTCGGACTCCTCAGGTACATACGGTACAAACGGTGGGTAACGTACCGAAACACGGCACAACACGAAATTATACCATTACGCACTGCACGGCGAGATATTGCACAAAGTACACGCAGTACCATGTCGGACTACTGAGGTACATACGGTACCACGATGTAGTACAGAGGTACATAAGGTACAAACGATGTGTTACGTACCCACACACAGTACAACGAAATTACACCATTACGCACTGCACGGTGCGGTATTACACAAAGTACACGCGATACCACATCGGACTACTCAGGTACATATGATACAAACGGTCTGTTACGTACCGAAATACGGTACAACACAAAATTACGCCATTACGCACTGCACAGCGAGGTATTGCACAAAGAGCACGTCGGACTACTCAAGTACATACGGTACCACGATGTAGTACCGAGGTACATACGGTACAAACGGTGTGTTACGTACCGAAACGCGGTACAACACGAAATTATACCATTACGCACTGCACGGCGGGATATTGCACAAAGTACACGCGGTACCACGTCGGACTACTGAGGTACATACGGTACCACGATGGAGTACAGAGGTACATAAGGTACAAACGATGATTTACGTACCCACACACAGTACAACACGAAATTACACCATTACGCACTGCACGGTGCGGTATTACACAAAGTACACGCGATACCACGTCGAACTCCTCAGGTACATACAGTACCACGATGTAGTACCGAGGTACATACGGTACAAACGGTGTGTTACGTACCGAAACACGGTACAACACGAAATTATACCATTACGCACTGCTAGGCGGGATATTGCACAAAGTACACGCGGTACCACGTCGGACTACTGAGGTACATAAGGTACAAACGATGATTTACGTACCCACACACAGTACAACGCGAAATTACACCATTAAGCTCTGCACGGTGCGGTATTACACAAAATACACGCGATACCACGTCGAACTCCTCAGGTACATACAGTACCACGATGTAGTACCGAGGTACATACGGTACAAACGGTGTGTTACGTACCGAAACACGGTACAACACGAAATTATACCATTACGCACTGCACGGCGGGATGTAACACCATCACGCACTGCACGGAGAGGTATTGCACAAAGTACACGCGATTACACGTCGGACTCCTCAGGTACATACGGTACCACGATGTAGTACCGAGGTACATACGGTACAAACGGTGTGTTAAATTCCGCCGTGGTATAAGACAGGGTCACTTTTGTTGTCACTTGGTGAACACTGGTGAAAAGTGTTCACCTTGTTTAATCGTGCAAAGTATGTCTCTCGTAAAAACACTCTCTGCTCAACAAACACTTAAACAAGTCACCACAAAAGTGACCCTATCTTATACCACGGCGGAAATGTCTTTTTCAACAATAGTATAATTATATCAAGGCGGAGTTTAACGCTGATTTCAACAATATCATAGTTATACATGTACCACGGCGAAGTTTAACGCCGTTCTCAACAGTTTTACAGTTATATCACGGCCGAGTTTAACGCCGTTTTCAACATTATTACAGTTACATCACGGCGGAGTTTAACGCCATTTTTAACAATATAACAGGTATACCACTGCCGAGTTTATCGCCGTTTTCAACAATATTACAGGTAGACCACGGCGGAGTTTAACGACGTTTTCAACATTGTTAAAGTTATACCATGGCGGAATTTAACGCCTATTTCAACAATATTACAGTTATATCACGGCAGAGTTTATCGCCGTTTTCTACAAAATTACAGTTATACCACAGCGAAGTTTTAATGCCGTTTTCAACATTATTACAGTTACATCACTGCGGAGTTTAACGCCATTATTAACAATATAACAGGTATACCACTGCCGAGTTTATCGCCGTTTTCAACAATATTACAGTTAGACCACGGCGGAGTTTATCGCCGTTTTCAACATTGTTAAAGTTATACAATGGCGGAATTTAACGTCATTTTCAACAATATTACAGTTATGCCAAGGCGGAATTTAACGTCTTTTTCAACAGTTTTCCAGTTATACCACGGCGAAGTTTAACACCGTTTTCAACATTAATACAGTTCTACGAAGGCGGAATTTAACATCGATTTCAACAGTTTTCCAGTTATACCACACCGAAGTTTAACGCCGTTCTCAACAGTTTTACTGTTATATCACGGCCGAGTTTAACGCCATTTTTAACAATATAACAGGTACACCACTGCCGAGTTTATCGACGTTTTCAACAATATTACAGGTAGATCACGGCGGAGTTTATCGCCGTTTTCAACATTGTTAAAGTTATACAATGGCGGAATTTAACGTCATTTTCAACAATATTACAGTTATAGCAAGGCGGAATTTAACGTCTTTTTCAACAGTTTTCCAGTTATACCACGGCGAAGTTTAACACCGTTTTCAACATTAATACAGTTATACGAAGGCGGAATTTAACATCGATTTCAACAGTTTTCCAGTTATACCACGCCGAAGTTTAACGCCGTTCTCAACAGTTTTACAGTTATATCACGGCCGAGTTTATCGCCGTTTTCAACAAAATTACAGTTATACCACGGCGAAGTTTAACGCCGTTTTCAACAATATTACAGTTATGCCAAGGCGGAATTTAACGTCTTTTTCAACAGTTTTCCAGTTATACCACGGCGAAGTTTAACACCGTTTTCAACATTAATACAGTTATACGAAGGCGGAATTTAACATCGATTTTAACAGTTTTCCAGTTATACCACGCCGAAGTTTAACGACGTTCTCAACAGTTTTACTGTTATATCACGGCCGAGTTTAACGCCATTTTTAACAATATAACAGGTACACCACTGCCGAGTTTATCGACGTTTTCAACAATATTACAGGTAGATCACGGCGGAGTTTAACGCCGTTTTCAACATTGTTAAAGTTATATCACGGCGGAGTTTATCGCCGTTTTCTACAAAATTACAGTTATACCACGGCGAAGTTTAACGCCGTTTTCAACATTATTACAGTTACATCACGGCGGATTTTAACGCCATTTTTAACAATAAAACAGGTTTATCGCCGTTTTCAACAATATTACAGTTAGACCACGGCGGAGTTTAACGCCATTTTTAACAATATAACAGGTATACCACTGCCGAGTTTATCGCCGTTTTCAACAATATTACAGTTAGACCACGGCGGAGTTTAACGCCGTTTTCAACATTGTTAAAGTTATACCATGGCGGAATTTAACGTCATTTTCAACAATATTACAGCTATACCACGGCGAAGTTGAACTCAATTCTCAACAATATTAAAATTATATCAACTCGGAGTTTAACGCCATTTTTAACAATATTACAGTTATACCAGGACAGGGTTTATCGCCCATTTCAACAATATTACAGTTATACCACGGTGGAGTTTAACACCGTTTTCAACATTAATACAGTTATACCGAGGCGGAATTTAACGTCTTTTTTCAACAGTTTTCCAGTTATACCACAGCGGAGTTTAACACCGTTTTCAACATTAATACAGTTATACGAAGGCGGAATTTAACATCTTTTTCAACAGTTTTCCAGTTATACCACGTAGGAGTTTAACGTTGTTTTCAACAATATTACAATTATTTAAGGCGGAATTTCAGGTCTTTTTCAACAATATTACAGTTATAATATTCCATGTAGTACCGAGGTACATTGGTACAAACGGTGTGTTACGTACCGAAACACGGTACAACACGAAATTATACCATTACGCACTGCACGGCGGGATATTGCACAAAGTACACGCGGTACCACGTCGGACAACTGAGGTACATACGGTACCACGATGTAGTACCGAGGTACATACGGTACAAACGGTGTCTTACGTACCGAAACACGGTACTACGCGAAATTACACCATTACGCATTGCACGGTACGGTATTACACAAAGTACACGCGATACCACGTCGGACTACTCAGGTACATATGATACAAACGGTGTGTTAGTGTACCGACACATAGTACAACGCGAAATTACACCATTACGCACTGCACGGCGGGGTATTACACAAAGTACACGCGGTACCACGTCGGACTCCTAAGGAAGAACCGTATGTACATAAGGTACACAAGGTGTGTTACGTACCGAAACACGGTACAACACGAAATTATACCATTACGCACTGCACGGCGGGATATTGCACAAAGTACACGCGGTACCACGTCGGACTACTGAGGTACATACTGTACCACGATGTAGTACAGAGGTACATCCGGTACAAACGGTGTGTTACGTACCGAAACACGGTACAACACGAAATTATACCATTACGCACTGCACGGCGGGATATTGCACAAAGTACACGCGGTACCACGTCGGACTACTGAGGTACCACGATGTAGTACAGAGGTACATAACGTACAAACGATGTGTTACATACCGACACAAGGTACAACGTGAAATTACACCATTGCGCACTGCACGGTAAGGTATTACACAAAGTTCACGAGGTACCACCTCGGACTACTCAGGTACATACGGTACCACGATGTAGTACCGAGGTACGCACGGTACAAACGGTGGGTAACGAACCGAAACACGGTACAACACGAAACTAGAACTATCACTGAAGATGATAAATACCCCCAAAACAGCACCTTGACTCAAAATATGGCTTCCGACCGACCAACAAAATACACCGCACTTCCTCTCAATGTGTTGTATCAACCTATGAAGTTTTATTAAATTCCAACAATTTGTTTTAAAGTTATGCTCTGGACAAGACTCTACGAATAAGAAAAAGTAACAAAGGGCAATAAGTCTGTAATTATGTAAATTAGAGTTATGGTTCTTATACACTGCACTTCCTCTCATTATGCTCTACCATTATATGTAGTTTTATTAGATTCCATCTGTTAGTTATTAAGTAATTCTCCGGACAAGAAAAAGTAACAAAGGGCAATAACTCTTTATTTAGATAAAATAGAGTTATGGTTCCTGTACACCGCACTTCCTCTCAATGTGTTGTATCATCCTATGAAGTTTTATTAAATTCCAACAATTTGTTTTAAAGTTATGCTCTGGACAAGACTCTACGAATAAGAAAAAGTAACAAAGGGCAATAAGTCTGTAATTATGTAAATTAGAGTTATGGTTCTTATACACTGCACTTCCTCTCATTATGCTCTACC
The DNA here is from genome assembly GCA_031761405.1 of Serripes groenlandicus. NCBI lineage: Eukaryota > Metazoa > Mollusca > Bivalvia > Cardiida > Cardiidae > Serripes > Serripes groenlandicus. The sequence goes on along the minus strand of JASEVX010000002.1, from coordinate 150,687,318 downwards.
ATTGTATGCAGTTTTATTAGATTCCATCTGATAGTTATTAAGTAATTCTCCGGACAAGAAAAAGTAACAAAGGGCAATAACTCTGTATTTATATAAAATAGAATTATGGTTCCTGTACACCGCACTTCCTCTCAATGTGTTGTATCATCCTATGAAGTTTAAATAAAATCCAAGAATTAGTTTTAAAGTTATGCTCCGGACAAGACTCTGCGAACAAGAAAAAGTAACAAAGGGCAATAACTCTGTAAATATTTAAATTAGAGTTATGGTTCTTGTACACTGCACTTCCTCTCATTTTGCTCTACCATTGTATGTAGTTTTATTAGATTCCATCTGTTAGTTATTAAGTAATTCTCCGGACAAGAAAAGGTAACAAAGGGCAATAACTCTTTATTTAGATAAAATAGAGTTATGGTTCCTGTACACCGCACTTCCTCTCAATGTGTTGTATCATCCTATGAAGTTTTATTAAATTCCAACAATTTGTTTTAAAGTTATGCTCTGGACAAGACTCTACGAATAAGAAAAAGTAACAAAGGGCAATAACTATGTAATTATGTAAATTAGAGTTATGGTTCTTGTACACTGCACTTTCTCTGAGTATGCTCTACCATTGTATGCTGTTTTATTAGATTCCATCTGTTAGTTATTAAGTAATTCTCCGGACAAGAAAAAGTAACAAAGGGCAATAACTCTATATTTAGATAAAATAGAGTTATGGTTCCTGTACACCGCACTTCCTCTAAATGTGTTGTATCATCCTGTGAAGTTTTATTAAATTCCAACAATTTGTTTTAAAGTTATGCTCTGGACAAGACTCTACGAATAAGAAAAAGTAACAAAGGGCAATAACTATGTAATTATGTAAATTAGAGTTATGGTTCTTGTACACTGCACTTCCTCTCATTTTGCTCTACCATTGTATGTAGTTTTATTAGATTCCATCTGTTAGTTATTAAGTAATTCTCCGGACAAGAAAAAGTAACAAAGGGCAATAACTCTGTATTTAGATAAAATAGAGTTATGGTTCCTGTACACCGCACTTCCTCTCAATGTGTTGTATCATCCTATGAAGTTTCGTTCAAATCCTATGTTGCATTGTTAAGATATGGTCCGGACAAGATATGGCTTCCGACCGACCGACCGACCGACACAGTGACTCCTATATACCCCCCCCAAAACTTTGTTTTTTGGGGGTATAATTATACCATAACGCACTGCACGGCGGGATATTGCACAAAGTACACGCGGTACCACGTCGGACAACTGAGGTACATACGGTACCACGATGTAGTACCTCGGTACATACGGTACAAACGCTGTCTTACGTACCGACATACGGTACAACGCGAAATTACACCATTACGCATTGCACGGTGCGGTATTACACAAAGTACACGCGATACCACGTCGGACTACTCAGGTACATACGGTACCACGATGTAGTACCGAGGTACATACGGTACAAACGGTGGGTTACGTACCGAAACACGGTACAACACGAAATTATACCATAACGCACTGCACGGCGGGATATTGCACAAAGTACACGCAGTACCACGTCGGACTACTGTGGTACATACGGTACCACGATATAGTACCGAGGTACATAAGTTACAAACGATGTGTTACGTACCCACACACAGTACAACGCGAAATTACACCATTACGTCGGACTCCTCAGGTACATACGGTACAAACGGTGGGTTACGTACCGAAACACGGCACAACACGAAATTATACCATTACGCACTGCACGGCGAGATATTGCACAAAGTACACGCAGTACCATGTCGGACTACTGAGGTACATACGGTACCACGATGTAGTACAGAGGTACATAAGGTACAAACGATGTGTTACGTACCCACACACAGTACAACGAAATTACACCATTACGCACTGCACGGTGCGGTATTACACAAAGTACACGCGATACCACATCGGACTACTCAGGTACATATGATACAAACGGTCTGTTACGTACCGAAATACGGTACAACACAAAATTACGCCATTACGCACTGCACAGCGAGGTATTGCACAAAGAGCACGTCGGACTACTCAAGTACATACGGTACCACGATGTAGTACCGAGGTACATACGGTACAAACGGTGTGTTACGTACCGAAACGCGGTACAACACGAAATTATACCATTACGCACTGCACGGCGGGATATTGCACAAAGTACACGCGGTACCACGTCGGACTACTGAGGTACATACGGTACCACGATGGAGTACAGAGGTACATAAGGTACAAACGATGATTTACGTACCCACACACAGTACAACACGAAATTACACCATTACGCACTGCACGGTGCGGTATTACACAAAGTACACGCGATACCACGTCGAACTCCTCAGGTACATACAGTACCACGATGTAGTACAGAGGTACATACGGTACAAACGGTGTGTTACGTACCGAAACACTGTACAACACGAAATTATACCATTACGCACTGCACGGCGGGATATTGCACAAAGTACACGCGGTACCACGTCGGACTACTGAGGTTCATACGGTACCACGATGGAGTACAGAGGTACATAAGGTACAAACGATGATTTACGTACCCACACACAGTACAACGCGAAATTACACCATTAAGCTCTGCACGGTGCGGTATTACACAAAATACACGCGATACCACGTCGAACTCCTCAGGTACATACAGTACCACGATGTAGTACCGAGGTACATACGGTACAAACGGTGTGTTACGTACCGAAACACGGTACAACACGAAATTATACCATTACGCACTGCACGGCGGGATGTAACACCATCACGCACTGCACGGAGAGGTATTGCACAAAGTACACGCGATTACACGTCGGACTCCTCAGGTACATACGGTACCACGATGTAGTACCGAGGTACATACGGTACAAACGGTGTGTTAAATTCCGCCGTGGTATAAGACAGGGTCACTTTTGTTGTCACTTGGTGAACACTGGTGAAAAGTGTTCACCTTGTTTAATCGTGCAAAGTATGTCGCTCGTAAAAACACTCTCTGCTCAACAAACACTTAAACAAGTCACCACAAAAGTGACCCTATCTTATACCACGGCGGAAATGTCTTTTTCAACAATAGTATAATTATATCAAGGCGGAGTTTAACGCTGATTTCAACAATATCATAGTTATACATGTACCACGGCGAAGTTTAACGCCGTTCTCAACAACAGTTTTACAGTTATATCACGGCCGAGTTTAACGCCGTTTTCAACATTATTACAGTTACATCACGGCGGAGTTTAACGCCATTTTTAACAATATAACAGGTATACCACTGCCGAGTTTATCGCCGTTTTCAACAATATTACAGGTAGACCACGGCGGAGTTTAACGACGTTTTCAACATTGTTAAAGTTATACCATGGCGGAATTTAACGCCTATTTCAACACAATATTACAGTTATATCACGGCAGAGTTTATCGCCGTTTTCTACAAAATTACAGTTATACCACTGCGAAGTTTTAATGCCGTTTTCAACATTATTACAGTTACATCACGGCGGAGTTTAACGCCATTATTAACAATATAACAGGTATACCACTGCCGAGTTTATCGCCGTTTTCAACAATATTACAGTTAGACCACGGAGGAGTTTATCGCCGTTTTCAACATTGTTAAAGTTATACAATGGCGGAATTTAACGTCATTTTCAACAATATTACAGTTATGCTAAGGCGGAATTTAACGTCTTTTTCAACAGTTTTCCAGTTATACCACGGCGAAGTTTAACACCGTTTTCAACATTAATACAGTTCTACGAAGGCGGAATTTAACATCGATTTCAACAGTTTTCCAGTTATACCACACCGAAGTTTAACGCCGTTCTCAACAGTTTTACTGTTATATCACGGCCGAGTTTAACGCCATTTTTAACAATATAACAGGTACACCACTGCCGAGTTTATCGACGTTTTCAACAATATTACAGGTAGATCACGGCGGAGTTTATCGCCGTTTTCAACATTGTTAAAGTTATACAATGGCGGAATTTAACGTCATTTTCAACAATATTACAGTTATAGCAAGGCGGAATTTAACGTCTTTTTCAACAGTTTTCCAGTTATACCACGGCGAAGTTTAACACCGTTCTCAACAGTTTTACAGTTATATCACGGCCGAGTTTATCGCCGTTTTCAACAAAATTACAGTTATACCACGGCGAAGTTTAACGCCGTTTTCAACATTATTACAGTTACATCACGGCGGAATTTAACGCCATTTTTAACAATATAACAGGTATACCACTGCCGGGTTTATCGACGTTTTCAACAATATTACAGGTAGATCACGGCGGAGTTTAACGCCGTTTTCAACATTGTTAAAGTTATATCACGGCGGAGTTTATCGCCGTTTTCTACAAAATTACAGTTATACCACGGCGAAGTTTAACGCCGTTTTCAACATTATTACAGTTACAACACGGCGGAGTTTAACGCCATTTTTAACAATATAACAGGTTTATCGCCGTTTTCAACAATATTACAGTTAGACCACGGCGGAGTTTAACGCCATTTTTAACAATATAACAGGTATACCACTGCCGAGTTTATCGCCGTTTTCAACAATATTACAGTTAGACCACGGCGGAGTTTAACGCCGTTTTCAACATTGTTAAAGTTATACCATGGTGGAATTTAACGTCATTTTCAACAATATTACAGTTAGACCACGGCGGAGTTTAACGCCGTTTTCAACATTGTTAAAGTTATACCACGGCAAAGTTTAACGCCGTTTTCAACATTATTACAGTTACATCACGGCGGAATTTAACGCCATTTTTAACAATATAACAGGTATACCACTGCCGAGTTTATCGCCGTTTTCAACAATATTACAGTTAGACCACGGCGGAGTTTAACGCCGTTTTCAACATTGTTAAAGTTATACAATGGCGGAATTTAACGTCATTTTCAACAATATTACAGTTATGCCAAGGCGGAATATAACGTCTTTTTCAACAGTTTTCCAGTTATACCACGGCGAAGTTTAACACCGTTTTCAACATTAATACAGTTAAACGAAGGCGGAATTTAACATCGATTTCAACAGTTTTCGAGTTATACCACGCCGAAGTTTAACGCCGTTCTCAACAGTTTTACTGTTATATCACGGCCGAGTTTAACGCCATTTTTAACAATATAACAGGTACACCACTGCCGGGTTTATCGACGTTTTCAACAATATTACAGGTAGATCACGGCGGAGTTTAACGCCGTTTTCAACATTGTTAAAGTTATATCACGGCGGAGTTTATCGCCGTTTTCTACAAAATTACAGTTATTCCACGGCGAAGTTTAACGCCGTTTTCAACATTATTACAGTTACATCACGGCGGAGTTTAACGCCATTTTTAACAATATAACAGGTTTATCGCCGTTTTCAACAATATTACAGTTAGACCACGGCGGAGTTTATCGCCGTTTTCAACATTGTTAAAGTTATACAATGGCGGAATTTAACGTCATTTTCAACAATATTACAGTTATGCCAAGGCGGAATTTAACGTCTTTTTCAACAGTTTTCCAGTTATACCACGGCGAAGTTTAACACCGTTTTCAACATTAATACAGTTAAACGAAGGCGGAATTTAACATCGATTTCAACAGTTTTCCAGTTATACCACGCCGAAGTTTAACGCCGTTCTCAACAGTTTTACTGTTATATCACGGCCGAGTTTAACGCCATTTTTAACAATATAACAGGTACACCACTGCCGGGTTTATCGACGTTTTCAACAATATTACAGGTAGATCACGGCGGAGTTTAACGCCGTTTTCAACATTGTTAAAGTTATATCACGGCGGAGTTTATCGCCGTTTTCTACAAAATTACAGTTATACCACGGCGAAGTTTAACGCCGTTTTCAACATTATTACAGTTACATCACGGCGGAGTTTAACGCCATTTTTAACAATATAACAGGTTTATCGCCGTTTTCAACAATATTACAGTTAGACCACGGCGGAGTTTAACGCCATTTTTAACAATATAACAGGTATACCACTGCCGAGTTTATCGCCGTTTTCAACAATATTACAGTTAGACCACGGCGGAGTTTAACGCCGTTTTCAACATTGTTAAAGTTATACCATGGTGGAATTTAACGTCATTTTCAACAATATTACAGCTATACCACGGCGAAGTTGAACTCAATTCTCAACATTATTAAAGTTATATCAACTCGGAGTTTAACGCCATTTTTAACAATATTACAGTTATACCAGGACAGGGTTTATCGCCCATTTCAACAATATTACAGTTATACCACGGTGGAGTTTAACACCGTTTTCAACATTAATACAGTTATACCGAGGCGGAATTTAACGTCTTTTTTCAACAGTTTTCCAGTTATACCACAGCGGAGTTTAACACCGTTTTCAACATTAATACAGTTATACGAAGGCGGAATTTAACATCTTTTTCAACAGTTTTCCAGTTATACCACGTAGGAGTTTAACGTCGTTTTCAACAATATTACAATTATTTAAGGCGGAATTTCAGGTCTTTTTCAACAATATTACAGTTATAATATTCCATGTAGTACCGAGGTACATACGGTACAAACGGTGTGTTACGTACCGAAACACGGTACAACACGAAATTATACCATTACGCACTGCACGGCGGGATATTGCACAAAGTACACGCGGTACCACGTCGGACAACTGAGGTACATACGGTACCACGATGTAGTACCGAGGTACATACGGTACAAACGGTGTCTTACGTACCGAAACACGGTACTACGCGAAATTACACCATTACGCATTGCACGGTACGGTATTACACAAAGTACACGCGATACCACGTCGGACTACTCAGGTACATATGATACAAACGGTGTGTAAGTGTACCGACACATAGTACAACGCGAAATTACACCATTACGCACTGCACGGTATTAGACACAAAGTACACGCGGTACCACGTCGGACTCTTAAGGAAGAACCGTATGTACATAAGGTACACAAGGTGTGTTACGTACCGAAACACGGTACAACACGAAATTATACCATTACGCACTGCACGGCGGGATATTGCACAAAGTACACGCGGTACCACGTCGGACTACTGAGGTACATACTGTACCACGATGTAGTACAGAGGTACATCCGGTACAAACGGTGTGTTACGTACCGAAACACGGTACAACACGAAATTATACCATTACGCACTGCACGGCGGGATATTGCACAAAGTACACGCGGTACCACGTCGGACTACTGAGGTACCACGATGTAGTACAGAGGTACATAACGTACAAACGATGTGTTACATACCGACACAAGGTACAACGTGAAATTACACCATTGCGCACTGCACGGTAAGGAATTACACAAAGTTCACGAGGTACCACGTCGGACTACTCAGGTACATACGGTACCACGATGTAGTACCGAGGTACACACGGTACAAACGGTGGGTATAGTACCGAAACACGGTACAACACGAAATTATACCATAACGCACTGCACGGCGGGATATTGCACAAAGTACACGCGGTACCACGTCGGACAACTGAGGTACATACGGTACCACGATGTAGTACCTCGGTACATACGGTACAAACGCTGTCTTACGTACCGACACACGGTACAACGCGAAATTACACCATTACGCATTGCACGGTGCGGTATTACACAAAGTACACGCGATACCACGTCGGACTACTCAGGTACATACGGTACCACGATGTAGTACCGAGGTACATACGGTACAAACGGTGGGTTACGTACCGAAACACGGTACAACACGAAATTATACCATAACGCACTGCACGGCGGGATATTGCACAAAGTACACGCAGTACCACGTCGGACTACTGTGGTACATACGGTACCACGATGTAGTACCGAGGTACATAAGGTACAAACGATGTGTTACGTACCCACACACAGTACAACGCGAAATTACACCATTACGTCGGACTCCTCAGGTACATACGGTACAAACGGTGGGTTACGTACCGAAACACGGCACAACACGAAATTATACCATTACGCACTGCACGGCGAGATATTGCACAAAGTACACGCAGTACCATGTCGGACTACTGAGGTACATACGGTACCACGATGTAGTACAGAGGTACATAAGGTACAAACGATGTGTTACGTACCCACACACAGTACAACGAAATTACACCATTACGCACTGCATGGTGCGGTATTACACAAAGTACACGCGATACCACATCGGACTACTCAGGTACATATGATACAAACGGTCTGTTACGTACCGAAATACGGTACAACACAGAATTACGCCATTACGCACTGCACAGCGAGGTATTGCACAAAGAGCACGTCGGACTACTCAATTACATACGGTACCACGATGTAGTACCGAGGTACATACGGTACAAACGGTGTGTTACGTACCGAAACGCGGTACAACACGAAATTATACCATTACGCACTGCACGGCGGGATATTGCACAAAGTACACGCGGTACCACGTCGGACTACTGAGGTACATACGGTACCACGATGGAGTACAGAGGTACATAAGGTACAAACGATGATTTACGTACCCACACACAGTACAACACGAAATTACACCATTACGAACTGCACGGTGCGGTATTACACAAAGTACACGCGATACCACGTCGAACTCCTCAGGTACATACAGTACCACGATGTAGTACCGAGGTACATACGGTACAAACGGTGTGTTACGTACCGAAACACGGTACAACACGAAATTATACCATTACGCACTGCACGGCGGGATATTGCACAAAGTACACGCGGTACCACGTCGGACTACTGAGGTTCATACGGTACCACGATGGAGTACAGAGGTACATAAGGTACAAACGATGATTTACGTACCCACACACAGTACAACGCGAAATTACACCATTAAGCTCTGCACAGTGCGGTATTACACAAAATACACGCGATACCACGTCGAACTCCTCAGGTACATACAGTACCACGATGTAGTACCGAGTTACATACGGTACAAACGGTGTGTTACGTACCGAGTTACATACGGTACAAACGGTGTGTTACGTACCGAAACACGGTACAACACGAAATTATACCATTACGCACTGCACGGCGGGATGTAACACCATCACGCACTGCACGGAGAGGTATTGCACAAAGTACACGCGATTACACGTCGGACTCCTCAGGTACATACGGTACCACGATGTAGTACCGAGGTACATACGGTACAAACGGTGTGTTAAATTCCGCCGTGGTATAAGACAGGGTCACTTTTGTTGTCACTTGGTGAACACTGGTGAAAAGTGTTCACCTTGTTTAATCGTGCAAAGTATGTCTCTCGTAAAAACACTCTCTGCTCAACAAACACTTAAACAAGTCACCACAAAAGTGACCCTATCTTATACCACGGCGGAAATGTCTTTTTCAACAATAGTATAATTATATCAAGGCGGAGTTTAACGCTGATTTCAACAATATCATAGTTATACATGTACCACGGCGAAGTTTAACGCCGTTCTCAACAGTTTTACAGTTATATCACGGCCGAGTTTAACGCCGTTTTCAACATTATTACAGTTACATCAAGGCGGAGTTTAACGCCATTTTTAACAATATTACAGGTAGACCACGGCGGAGTTTAACGACGTTTTCAACATTGTTAAAGTTATACCATGGCGGAATTTAACGCCTATTTCAACAATATTACAGTTATATCACGGCAGAGTTTATCGCCGTTTTCTACAAAATTACAGTTATACCACAGCGAAGTTTTAATGCCGTTTTCAACATTATTACAGTTACATCACGGCGGAGTTTAACGCCATTATTAACAATATAACAGGTATACCACTGCCGAGTTTATCGCCGTTTTCAACAATATTACAGTTAGACCACGGCGGAGTTTATCGCCGTTTTCAACATTGTTAAAGTTATACAATGGCGGAATTTAACGTCATTTTCAACAATATTACAGTTATGCCAAGGCGGAATTTAACGTCTTTTTCAACAGTTTTCCAGTTATACCACGGCGAAGTTTAACACCGTTTTCAACATTAATACAGTTCTACGAAGGCGGAATTTAACATCGATTTCAACAGTTTTCCAGTTATACCACACCGAAGTTTAACGCCGTTCTCAACAGTTTTACTGTTATATCACGGCCGAGTTTAACGCCATTTTTAACAATATAACAGGTACACCACTGCCGAGTTTATCGACGTTTTCAACAATATTACAGGTAGATCACGGCGGAGTTTATCGCCGTTTTCAACATTGTTAAAGTTATACAATGGCGGAATTTAACGTCATTTTCAACAATATTACAGTTATAGCAAGGCGGAATTTAACGTCTTTTTCCACAGTTTTCCAGTTATACCACGGCGAAGTTTAACACCGTTTTAAACATTAATACAGTTATACGAAGGCGGAATTTAACATCGATTTCAACAGTTTTCCAGTTATACCACGCCGAAGTTTAACGCCGTTCTCAACAATTTTACAGTTATATCAAGGCCGAGTTTATCGCCGTTTTCAACAAAATTACAGTTATACCACGGCGAAGTTTAACGCCGTTTTCAACATTTTTACAGTTACATCACGGCGGAATTTAACGCCATTTTTAACAATATAACAGGTATACCACTGCCGAGTTTATCGCCGTTTTCAACAATATTACAGGTAGACCACGGCGGAGTTTAACGACGTTTTCAACATTGTTAAAGTTATACCATGGCGGAATTTAACGCCTATTTCAACAATATTACAGTTATATCACAGAAGAGTTTATCGCCGTTTTCTACAAAATTTCAGTTATACCACAGCGAAGTTTTAATGCCGTTTTCAACATTATTACAGTTACATCATGGCGGAGTTTAACGCCATTATTAACAATATAACAAGTATACCACTGCCGACTTTATCGCCGTTTTCAACAATATTACAGTTAGACCACGGCGCAGTTTAACGTCATTTTTAACAATATAACAGGTATACTACTGCCGAGTTTATCGCCGTTTTCAACAATATTACAGTTAGACCACGGCGGAGTTTATCGCCGTTTTCAACATTGTTAAAGTTATACAATGGCGGAATTTAACGTCATTTTCAACAATATTACAGTTATGCCAAGGCGGAATTTAACGTCTTTTTCAACAGTTTTCCAGTTATACCACGGCGAAGTTTAACACCGTTTTCAACATTAATACAGTTCTACGAAGGCGGAATTTAACATCGATTTCAACAGTTTTCCAGTTATACCACACCGAAGTTTAACGCCGTTCTCAACAGTTTTACTGTTATATCACGGCCGAGTTTAACGCCATTTTTAACAATATAACAGGTACACCACTGCCGAGTTTATCGACGTTTTCAACAATATTACAGGTAGATCACGGCGGAGTTTATCGCCGTTTTCAACATTGTTAAAGTTATACAATGGCGGAATTTAACGTCATTTTCAACAATATTACAGTTATAGCAAGGCGGAATTTAACGTCTTTTTCAACAGTTTTCCAGTTATACCACGGTGAAGTTTAACACCGTTTTCAACATTAATACAGTTATACGAAGGCGGAATTTAACATCGATTTCAACAGTTTTCCAGTTATACCACGCCGAAGTTTAACGCCGTTCTCAACAGTTTTACAGTTATATCACGGCCGAGTTTATCGCCGTTTTCAACATTATTACAGTTACATCACGGCGGAATTTAACGCCATTTTTAACAATATAACAGGTATACCACTGCCGAGTTTATCGCCGTTTTCAACAATATTACAGGTAGACCACGGCGGAGTTTAACGACGTTTTCAACATTGTTAAAGTTATACCATGGCGGAATTTAACGCCTATTTCAACAATATTACAGTTATATCACGGCAGAGTTTATCGCCGTTTTCTACAAAATTTCAGTTATACCACAGCGAAGTTTTAATGCCGTTTTCAACATTATTACAGTTACATCATGGCGGAGTTTAACGCCATTATTAACAATATAACAAGTATACCACTGCCGACTTTATCGCCGTTTTCAACAATATTACAGTTAGACCACGGCGCAGTTTAACGTCATTTTTAACAATATAACAGGTATACTACTGCCGAGTTTATCGCCGTTTTCAACAATATTACAGTTAGACCACGGCGGAGTTTATCGCCGTTTTCAACATTGTTAAAGTTATACAATGGCGGAATTTAACGTCATTTTCAACAATATTACAGTTATGCCAAGGCGGAATTTAACGTCTTTTTCAACAGTTTTCCAGTTATACCACGGCGAAGTTTAACACCGTTTTCAACATTAATACAGTTATACGAAGGCGGAATTTAACATCGATTTCAACAGTTTTCCAGTTATACCACGCCGAAGTTTAACGCCGTTCTCAACAGTTTTACTGTTATATCACGGCCGAGTTTAACGCCATTTTTAACAATATAACAGGTACACCACTGCCGAGTTTATCGACGTTTTCAACAATATTACAGGTAGATCACGGCGGAGTTTAACGCCGTTTTCAACATTGTTAGAGTTATATCACGGCGGAGTTTATCGCCGTTTTCTACAAAATTACAGGTATACCACGGCGAAGTTTAACGCCGTTTTCAACATTATTACAGTTACATCACGGCGGAGTTTAACGCCATTTTTAACAATATAACAGGTTTATCGCCGTTTTCAACAATATTACAGTTAGACCACGGCGGAGTTTAACGCCATTTTTAACAATATAACAGGTATACCACTGCCGAGTTTATCGCCGTTTTCAACAATATTACAGTTAGACCACGGCGGAGTTTAACGCCGTTTTCAACATTGTTAAAGTTATACCATGGCGGAATTTAACGCCGTTTTCAACATTGTTAAAGTTATATCACGGCGGAGTTTATCGCCGTTTTCTACAAAATTACAGGTATACCACGGCGAAGTTTAACGCCGTTTTCAACATTATTACAGTTACATCACGGCGGAGTTTAACGCCATTTTTAACAATATAACAGGTTTATCGCCGTTTTCAACAATATCGAAACACGGTAATACGCGAAATTACACCATTACGCATTGCACGGTACGGTATTACACAAAGTACACGCGATACCACGTCGGACTACTCAGGTACATATGATACAAACGGTGTGTTAGTGTACCGACACATAGTACAACGCGAAATTACACCATTACGCACTGCACGGCGGGGTATTACACAAAGTACACGCGGTACCACGTCGGACTCCTAAGGAAGAACCGTATGTACATAAGGTACACAAGGTGTGTTACGTACCGAAACACGGTACAACACGAAATTATACCATTACGCACTGCACGGCGGGATATTGCACAAAGTACACGCGGTACCACGTCGGACTACTGAGGTACATACTGTACCACGATGTAGTACAGAGGTACATCCGGTACAAACGGTGTGTTACGTACCGAAACACGGTACAACACGAAATTATACCATTACGCACTGCACGGCGGGATATTGCACAAAGTACACGCGGTACCACGTCGGACTACTGAGGTACCACGATGTAGTACAGATGTACATAACGTACAAACGATGTGTTACATACCGACACAAGGTACAACGTGAAATTACACCATTGCGCACTGCACGGTAAGGTATTACACAAAGTTCACGAGGTACCACGTCGGACTACTCAGGTACATACGGTACCACGATGTAGTACCGAGGTACACACGGTACAAACGGTGGGTAACGTACCGAAACACGGTACAACACGAAATTATACCATAACGCACTGCACGGCGGGATATTGCACAAAGTACACGCGGTACCACGTCGGACAACTGAGGTACATACGGTACCACGATGTAGTACCTCGGTACATACGGTACAAACGCTGTCTTACGTACCGACACACGGTACGACGCGAAATTACACCATTACGCATTGCACGGTGCGGTATTACACAAAGTACACGCGATACTACGTCGGACTACTCAGGTACATACGGTACCACGATGTAGTACCGAGGTACATACGGTACAAACGGTGGGTTACGTACCGAAACACGGTACAACACGAAATTATACCATAACGCACTGCACGGCGGGATATTGCACAAAGTACACGCAGTACCACGTCGGACTACTGTGGTACATACGGTACCACGATGTAGTACCGAGGTACATAAGGTACAAACGATGTGTTACGTACCCACACACAGTACAACGCGAAATTACACCATTACGTCGGACTCCTCAGGTACATACGGTACAAACGGTGGGTTACGTACCGAAACACGGCACAACACGAAATTATACCATTACGCACTGCACGGCGAGATATTGCACAAAGTACACGCAGTACCATGTCGGACTACTGAGGTACATACGGTACCACGATGTAGTACAGAGGTACATAAGGTACAAACGATGTGTTACGTACCCACACACAGTACAACGAAATTACACCATTACGCACTGCACGGTGCGGTATTACACAAAGTACACGCGATACCACATCGGACTACTCAGGTACATATGATACAAACGGTCTGTTACGTACCTAAATACGGTACAACACAAAATTACGCCATTACGCACTGCACAGCGAGGTATTGCACAAAGAGCACGTCGGACTACTCAAGTACATACGGTACAAACGGTGTGTTACGTACCGAAACGCGGTACAACACGAAATTATACCATTACGCACTGCACGGCGGGATATTGCACAAAGTACACGCGGTACCACGTCGGACTACTGAGGTACATACGGTACCACGATGGAGTACAGAGGTACATAAGGTACAAACGATGATTTACGTACCCACACACAGTACAACACGAAATTACACCATTACGCACTGCACGGTGCGGTATTACACAAAGTACACGCGATACCACGTCGAACTCCTCAGGTACATACAGTACCACGATGTAGTACCGAGGTACATACGGTACAAACGGTGTGTTACGTACCGAAACACGGTACAACACGAAATTATACCATTACGCACTGCACGGCGGGATATTGCACAAAGTACACGCGGTACCACGTCGGACTACTGAGGTTCATACGGTACCACGATGGAGTACAGAGGTACATAAGGTACAAACGATGATTTACGTACCCACACACAGTACAACGCGAAATTACACCATTAAGCTCTGCACGGTGCGGTATTACACAAAATACACGCGATACCACGTCGAACTCCTCAGGTACATACAGTACCACGATGTAGTACCGAGGTACATACGGTACAAACGGTGTGTTACGTACCGAAACACGGTACAACACGAAATTATACCATTACGCACTGCACGGCGGGATGTAACACCATCACGCACTGCACGGAGAGGTATTGCACAAAGTACACGCGATTACACGTCGGACTCCTCAGGTACATACGGTACCACGATGTAGTACCGAGGTACATACGGTACAAACGGTGTGTTAAATTCCGCCGTGGTATAAGACAGGGTCACTTTTGTTGTCACTTGGTGAACACTGGTGAAAAGTGTTCACCTTGTTTAATCGTGCAAAGTATGTCTCTCGTAAAAACACTCTCTGCTCAACAAACACTTAAACAAGTCACCACAAAAGTGACCCTATCTTATACCACGGCGGAAATGTCTTTTTCAACAATAGTATAATTATATCAAGGCGGAGTTTAACGCTGATTTCAACAATATCATAGTTATACATGTACCACGGCGAAGTTTAACGCCGTTCTCAACAGTTTTACAGTTATATCACGGCCGAGTTTAACGCCGTTTTCAACATTATTACAGTTACATCACGGCGGAGTTTAACGCCATTTTTAACAATATAACAGGTATACCACTGCCGAGTTTATCGCCGTTTTCAACAATATTACAGGTAGACCAGGGCGGAGTTTAACGACGTTTTCAACATTGTTAAAGTTATACCATGGCGGAATTTAACGCCTATTTCAACAATATTACAGTTATATCACGGCAGAGTTTATCGCCGTTTTCTACAAAATTACAGTTATACCACTGCGAAGTTTTAATGCCGTTTTCAACATTATTACAGTTACATCACGGCGGAGTTTAACGCCATTATTAACAATATAACAGGTATACCACTGCCGAGTTTATCGCCGTTTTCAACAATATTACAGTTAGACCACGGCGGAGTTTATCGCCGTTTTCAACATTGTTAAAGTTATACAATGGCGGAATTTAACGTCATTTTCAACAATATTACAGTTATGCCAAGGCGGAATTTAACGTCTTTTTCAACAGTTTTCCAGTTATACCACGGCGAAGTTTAACACCGTTTTCAACATTAATACAGTTCTACGAAGGCGGAATTTAACATCGATTTCAACAGTTTTCCAGTTATACCACACCGAAGTTTAACGCCGTTCTCAACAGTTTTACTGTTATATCACGGCCGAGTTTAACGCCATTTTTAACAATATAACAGGTACACCACTGCCGAGTTTATCGACGTTTTCAACAATATTACAGGTAGATCACGGCGGAGTTTATCGCCGTTTTCAACATTGTTAAAGTTATACAATGGCGGAATTTAACGTCATTTTCAACAATATTACAGTTATAGCAAGGCGGAATTTAACGTCTTTTTCAACAGTTTTCCAGTTATACCACGGCGAAGTTTAACACCGTTTTCAACATTAATACAGTTATACGAAGGCGGAATTTAACATCGATTTCAACAGTTTTCCAGTTATACAACGCCGAAGTTTAACGCCGTTCTCAACAGTTTTACAGTTATATCACGGCCGAGTTTATCGCCGTTTTCAACAAAATTACAGTTATACCACGGCGAAGTTTAACGCCGTTTTCAACATTATTACAGTTACATCACGGCGGAATTTAACGCCATTTTTAACAATATAACAGGTATACCACTGCCGAGTTTATCGCCGTTTTCAACAATATTACAGGTAGACCACGGCGGAGTTTAACGACGTTTTCAACATTGTTAAAGTTATACCATGGCGGAATTTAACGCCTATTTCAACAATATTACAGTTATATCACGGCAGAGTTTATCGCCGTTTTCTACAAAATTTCAGTTATACCACAGCGAAGTTTTAATGCCGTTTTCAACATTATTACAGTTACATCATGGCGGAGTTTAACGCCATTATTAACAATATAACAGGTATACCACTGCCGAGTTTATCGCCGTTTTCAACAATATTACAGTTAGACCACGGCGGAGTTCATCGCCGTTTTCAACATTGTTAAAGTTATACAATGGCGGAATTTAACGTCATTTTCAACAATATTACAGTTATGCCAAGGCGGAATTTAACGTCTTTTTCAACAGTTTTCCAGTTATACCACGGCGAAGTTTAACACCGTTTTCAACATTAATACAGTTCTACGAAGGCGGAATTTAACATCGATTTCAACAGTTTTCCAGTTATACCACACCGAAGTTTAACGCCGTTCTCAACAGTTTTACTGTTATATCACGGCCGAGTTTAACGCCATTTTTAACAATATAACAGGTACACCACTGCCGAGTTTATCGACGTTTCAACAATATTACAGGTAGATCACGGCGGAGTTTATCGCCGTTTTCAACATTGTTAAAGTTATACAATGGCGGAATTTAACGTCATTTTCAACAATATTACAGTTATAGCAAGGCGGAATTTAACGTCTTTTTCAACAGTTTTCCAGTTATACCACGGCGAAGTTTAACACCGTTTTCAACATTAATACAGTTATACGAAGGCGGAATTTAACATCGATTTCAACAGTTTTCCAGTTATACAACGCCGAAGTTTAACGCCGTTCTCAACAGTTTTACAGTTATATCACGGCCGAGTTTATCGCCGTTTTCAACAAAATTACAGTTATACCACGGCGAAGTTTAACGCCGTTTTCAACATTATTACAGTTACATCACGGCGGAATTTAACGCCATTTTTAACAATATAACAGGTATACCACTGCCGAGTTTATCGCCGTTTTCAACAATATTACAGGTAGACCACGGCGGAGTTTAACGACGTTTTCAACATTGTTAAAGTTATACCATGGCGGAATTTAACGCCTATTTCAACAATATTACAGTTATATCACGGCAGAGTTTATCGCCGTTTTCTACAAAATTTCAGTTATACCACAGCGAAGTTTTAATGCCGTTTTCAACATTATTACAGTTACATCATGGCGGAGTTTAACGCCATTATTAACAATATAACAAGTATACCACTGCCGAGTTTATCGCCGTTTTCAACAATATTACAGTTAGACCACGGCGCAGTTTAACGTCATTTTTAACAATATAACAGGTATACTACTGCCGAGTTTATCGCCGTTTTCAACAATATTACAGTTAGACCACGGCGGAGTTTATCGCCGTTTTCAACATTGTTAAAGTTATACAATGGCGGAATTTAACGTCATTTTCAACAATATTACAGTTATGCCAAGGCGGAATTTAACGTCTTTTTCAACAGTTTTCCAGTTATACCACGGCGAAGTTTAACACCGTTTTCAACATTAATACAGTTATACGAAGGCGGAATTTAACATCGATTTCAACAGTTTTCCAGTTATACCACGCCGAAGTTTAACGCCGTTCTCAACAGTTTTACTGTTATATCACGGCCGAGTTTAACGCCATTTTTAACAATATAACAGGTACACCACTGCCGAGTTTATCGACGTTTTCAACAATATTACAGGTAGATCACGGCGGAGTTTAACGCCGTTTTCAACATTGTTAAAGTTATATCACGGCGGAGTTTATCGCCGTTTTCTACAAAATTACAGTTATACCACGGCGAAGTTTAACGCCGTTTTCAACATTATTACAGTTACATCACGGCGGAGTTTAACGCCATTTTTAACAATATAACAGGTTTATCGCCGTTTTCAACAATATTACAGTTAGACCACGGCGGAGTTTAACGCCATTTTTAACAATATAACAGGTATACCACTGCCGAGTTTATCGCCGTTTTCAACAATATTACAGTTAGACCACGGCGGAGTTTAACGCCGTTTTCAACATTGTTAAAGTTATACCATGGCGGAATTTAACGTCATTTTCAACAATATTACAGCTATACCACGGCGAAGTTGAACTCAATTCTCAACATTATTAAAGTTATATCAACTCGGAGTTTAACGCCATTTTTAACAATATTACAGTTATACCAGCACAGGGTTTATCGCCCATTTCAACAATATTACAGTTATACCACGGTGGAGTTTAACACCGTTTTCAACATTAATACAGTTATACCGAGGCGGAATTTAACGTCTTTTTTCAACAGTTTTCCAGTTATACCACAGCGGAGTTTAACACCGTTTTCAACATTAATACAGTTATACGAAGGCGGAATTTAACATCTTTTTCAACAGTTTTCCAGTTATACCACGTAGGAGTTTAACGTCGTTTTCAACAATATTACAATTATTTAAGGCGGAATTTCAGGTCTTTTTCAACAATATTACAGTTATAATATTCCATGTAGTACCGAGGTACATACGGTACAAACGGTGTGTTACGTACCGAAACACGGTACAACACGAAATTATACCATTACGCACTGCACGGCGGGATATTGCACAAAGTACACGCGGTACCACGTCGGACAACTGAGGTACATACGGTACCACGATGTAGTACCGAGGTACATACGGTACAAACGGTGTCTTACGTACCGAAACACGGTACTACGCGAAATTACACCATTACGCATTGCACGGTACGGTATTACACAAAGTACACGCGATACCACGTCGGACTACTCAGGTACATATGATACAAACGGTGTGTTAGTGTACCGACACATAGTACAACGCGAAATTACACCATTACGCACTGCACGGCGGGGTATTACACAAAGTACACGCGGTACCACGTCGGACTCCTAAGGAAGAACCGTATGTACATAAGGTACACAAGGTGTGTTACGTACCGAAACACGGTACAACACGAAATTATACCATTACGCACTGCACGGCGGGATATTGCACAAAGTACACGCGGTACCACGTCGGACTACTGAGGTACATACTGTACCACGATGTAGTACAGAGGTACATCCGGTACAAACGGTGTGTTACGTACCGAAACACGGTACAACACGAAATTATACCATTACGCACTGCACGGCGGGATATTGCACAAAGTACACGCGGTACCACGTCGGACTACTGAGGTACCACGATGTAGTACAGATGTACATAACGTACAAACGATGTGTTACATACCGACACAAGGTACAACGTGAGTACAACAAAGTTCACGAGGTACCACGTCGGACAACTCAGGTACATACGGTACCACGATGTAGTACCGAGGTACACACGGTACAAACGGTGGGTAACGTACCGAAACACGGTACAACACGAAATTATACCATAACGCACTGCACGGCGGGATATTGCACAAAGTACACGCGGTACCACGTCGGACAACTGAGGTACATACGGTACCACGATGTAGTACCTCGGTACATACGGTACAAACGCTGTCTTACGTACCGACACACGGTACGACGCGAAATTACACCATTACGCATTGCACGGTGCGGTATTACACAAAGTACACGCGATACTACGTCGGACTACTCAGGTACATACGGTACCACGATGTAGTACCGAGGTACATACGGTACAAACGGTGGGTTACGTACCGAAACACGGTACAAATGAAATTATACCATAACGCACTGCACGGCGGGATATTGCACAAAGTACACGCAGTACCACGTCGGACTACTGTGGTACATACGGTACCACGATGTAGTACCGAGGTACATAAGGTACAAACGATGTGTTACGTACCCACACACAGTACAACGCGAAATTACACCATTACGTCGGACTCCTCAGGTACATACGGTACAAACGGTGGGTTACGTACCGAAACACGGCACAACACGAAATTATACCATTACGCACTGCACGGCGAGATATTGCACAAAGTACACGCAGTACCATGTCGGACTACTGAGGTACATACGGTACCACGATGTAGTACAGAGGTACATAAGGTACAAACGATGTGTTACGTACCCACACACAGTACAACGAAATTACACCATTACGCACTGCACGGTGCGGTATTACACAAAGTACACGCGATACCACATCGGACTACTCAGGTACATATGATACAAACGGTCTGTTACGTACCTAAATACGGTACAACACAAAATTACGCCATTACGCACTGCACAGCGAGGTATTGCACAAATAGCACGTCGGACTACTCAAGTACATACGGTACAAACGGTGTGTTACGTACCGAAACGCGGTACAACACGAAATTATACCATTACGCACTGCACGGCGGGATATTGCACAAAGTACACGCGGTACCACGTCGGACTACTGAGGTACATACGGTACCACGATGGAGTACAGAGGTACATAAGGTACAAACGATGATTTACGTACCCACACACAGTACAACACGAAATTACACCATTACGCACTGCACGGTGCGGTATTACACAAAGTACACGCGATACCACGTCGAACTCCTCAGGTACATACAGTACCACGATGTAGTACCGAGGTACATACGGTACAAACGGTGTGTTACGTACCGAAACACGGTACAACACGAAATTATACCATTACGCACTGCACGGCGGGATATTGCACAAAGTACACGCGGTACCACGTCGGACTACTGAGGTTCATACGGTACCACGATGGAGTACAGAGGTACATAAGGTACAAACGATGATTTACGTACCCACACACAGTACAACGCGAAATTACACCATTAAGCTCTGCACGGTGCGGTATTACACAAAATACACGCGATACCACGTCGAACTCCTCAGGTACATACAGTACCACGATGTAGTACCGAGGTACATACGGTACAAACGGTGTGTTACGTACCGAAACACGGTACAACACGAAATTATACCATTACGCACTGCACGGCGGGATGTAACACCATCACGCACTGCACGGAGAGGTATTGCACAAAGTACACGCGATTACACGTCGGACTCCTCAGGTACATACGGTACCACGATGTAGTACCGAGGTACATACGGTACAAACGGTGTGTTAAATTCCGCCGTGGTATAAGACAGGGTCACTTTTGTTGTCACTTGGTGAACACTGGTGAAAAGTGTTCACCTTGTTTAATCGTGCAAAGTATGTCTCTCGTAAAAACACTCTCTGCTCAACAAACACTTAAACAAGTCACCACAAAAGTGACCCTATCTTATACCACGGCGGAAATGTCTTTTTCAACAATAGTATAATTATATCAAGGCGGAGTTTAACGCTGATTTCAACAATATCATAGTTATACATGTACCACGGCGAAGTTTAACGCCGTTCTCAACAGTTTTACAGTTATATCACGGCCGAGTTTAACGCCGTTTTCAACATTATTACAGTTACATCACGGCGGAGTTTAACGCCATTTTTAACAATATAACAGGTATACCACTGCCGAGTTTATCGCCGTTTTCAACAATATTACAGGTAGACCAGGGCGGAGTTTAACGACGTTTTCAACATTGTTAAAGTTATACCATGGCGGAATTTAACGCCTATTTCAACAATATTACAGTTATATCACGGCAGAGTTTATCGCCGTTTTCTACAAAATTACAGTTATACCACTGCGAAGTTTTAATGCCGTTTTCAACATTATTACAGTTACATCACGGCGGAGTTTAACGCCATTATTAACAATATAACAGGTATACCACTGCCGAGTTTATCGCCGTTTTCAACAATATTACAGTTAGACCACGGCGGAGTTTATCGCCGTTTTCAACATTGTTAAAGTTATACAATGGCGGAATTTAACGTCATTTTCAACAATATTACAGTTATGCCAAGGCGGAATTTAACGTCTTTTTCAACAGTTTTCCAGTTATACCACGGCGAAGTTTAACACCGTTTTCAACATTAATACAGTTCTACGAAGGCGGAATTTAACATCGATTTCAACAGTTTTCCAGTTATACCACACCGAAGTTTAACGCCGTTCTCAACAGTTTTACTGTTATATCACGGCCGAGTTTAACGCCATTTTTAACAATATAACAGGTACACCACTGCCGAGTTTATCGACGTTTTCAACAATATTACAGGTAGATCACGGCGGAGTTTATCGCCGTTTTCAACATTGTTAAAGTTATACAATGGCGGAATTTAACGTCATTTTCAACAATATTACAGTTATGCCAAGGCGGAATTTAACGTCTTTTTCAACAGTTTTCCAGTTATACCACGGCGAAGTTTAACACCGTTTTCAACATTAATACAGTTATACGAAGGCGGAATTTAACATCGATTTCAACAGTTTTCCAGTTATACCACGCCGAAGTTTAACGCCGTTCTCAACAGTTTTACAGTTATATCACGGCCGAGTTTATCGCCGTTTTCAACAAAATTACAGTTATACCACGGCGAAGTTTAACGCCGTTTTCAACATTATTACAGTTACATCACGGCGGAATTTAACGCCATTTTTAACAATATAACAGGTATACCACTGCCGAGTTTATCGCCGTTTTCAACAATATTACAGGTAGACCACGGCGGAGTTTAACGACGTTTTCAACATTGTTAAAGTTATACCATGGCGGAATTTAACGCCTATTTCAACAATATTACAGTTATATCACGGCAGAGTTTATCGCCGTTTTCTACAAAATTTCAGTTATACCACAGCGAAGTTTTAATGCCGTTTTCAACATTATTACAGTTACATCATGGCGGAGTTTAACGCCATTATTAACAATATAACAAGTATACCACTGCCGAGTTTATCGCCGTTTTCAACAATATTACAGTTAGACCACGGCGCAGTTTAACGTCATTTTTAACAATATAACAGGTATACTACTGCCGAGTTTATCGCCGTTTTCAACAATATTACAGTTAGACCACGGCGGAGTTTATCGCCGTTTTCAACATTGTTAAAGTTATACAATGGCGGAATTTAACGTCATTTTCAACAATATTACAGTTATGCCAAGACGGAATTTAACGTCTTTTTCAACAGTTTTCCAGTTATACCACGGCGAAGTTTAACACCGTTTTCAACATTAATACAGTTATACGAAGGCGGAATTTAACATCGATTTCAACAGTTTTCCAGTTATACCACGCCGAAGTTTAACGCCGTTCTCAACAGTTTTACTGTTATATCACGGCCGAGTTTAACGCCATTTTTAACAATATAACAGGTACACCACTGCCGAGTTTATCGACGTTTTCAACAATATTACAGGTAGATCACGGCGGAGTTTAACGCCGTTTTCAACATT
Source organism: Serripes groenlandicus (assembly GCA_031761405.1). Taxonomy (NCBI): domain Eukaryota; kingdom Metazoa; phylum Mollusca; class Bivalvia; order Cardiida; family Cardiidae; genus Serripes; species Serripes groenlandicus. Next base: position 150,663,075 of record JASEVX010000002.1, on the reverse strand, counting down.
GTTAAAGTTATATCACGGCGGAGTTTATCGCCGTTTTCTACAAAATTACAGTTATACCACGGCGAAGTTTAACGCCGTTTTCAACATTATTACAGTTACATCACGGCGGAGTTTAACGCCATTTTTAACAATATAACAGGTTTATCGCCGTTTTCAACAATATTACAGTTAGACCACGGCGGAGTTTAACGCCATTTTTAACAATATAACAGGTATACCACTGCCGAGTTTATCGCCGTTTTCAACAATATTACAGTTAGACCACGGCGGAGTTTAACGCCGTTTTCAACATTGTTAAAGTTATACCATGGCGGAATTTAACGTCATTTTCAACAATATTACAGCTATACCACGGCGAAGTTGAACTCAATTCTCAACATTATTAAAGTTATATCAACTCGGAGTTTAACGCCATTTTTAACAATATTACAGTTATACCAGGACAGGGTTTATCGCCCATTTCAACAATATTACAGTTATACCACGGTGGAGTTTAACACCGTTTTCAACATTAATACAGTTATACCGAGGCGGAATTTAACGTCTTTTTTCAACAGTTTTCCAGTTATACCACAGCGGAGTTTAACACCGTTTTCAACATTAATACAGTTATACGAAGGCGGAATTTAACATCTTTTTCAACAGTTTTCCAGTTATACCACGTAGGAGTTTAACGTCGTTTTCAACAATATTACAATTATTTAAGGCGGAATTTCAGGTCTTTTTCAACAATATTACAGTTATAATATTCCATGTAGTACCGAGGTACATACGGTACAAACGGTGTGTTACGTACCGAAACACGGTACAACACGAAATTATACCATTACGCACTGCACGGCGGGATATTTCACAAAGTACACGCGGTACCACGTCGGACAACTGAGGTACATACGGTACCACGATGTAGTACCGAGGTACATACGGTACAAACGGTGTCTTACGTACCGAAACACGGTACTACGCGAAATTACACCATTACGCATTGCACGGTACGGTATTACACAAAGAACACGCGATACCACGTCGGACTACTCAGGTACATATGATACAAACGGTGTGTAAGTGTACCGACACATAGTACAACGCGAAATTACACCATTACGCACTGCACGGTATTAGACACAAAGTACACGCGGTACCACGTCGGACTCCTAAGGAAGAACCGTATGTACATAAGGTACACAAGGTGTGTTACGTACCGAAACACGGTACAACACGAAATTATACCATTACGCACTGCACGGCGGGATATTGCACAAAGTACACGCGGTACCACGTCGGACTACTGAGGTACATACTGTACCACGATGTAGTACAGAGGTACATCCGGTACAAACGGTGTGTTACGTACCGAAACACGGTACAACACGAAATTATACCATTACGCACTGCACGGCGGGATATTGCACAAAGTACACGCGGTACCACGTCGGACTACTGAGGTACCACGATGTAGTACAGAGGTACATAACGTACAAACGATGTGTTACATACCGACACAAGGTACAACGTGAAATTACACCATTGCGCACTGCACGGTAAGGTATTACACAAAGTTCACGAGGTACCACGTCGGACTACTCAGGTACATACGGTACCACGATGTAGTACCGAGGTACACACGGTACAAACGGTGGGTATAGTACCGAAACACGGTACAACACGAAATTATACCATAACGCACTGCACGGCGGGATATTGCACAAAGTACACGCGGTACCACGTCGGACAACTGAGGTACATACGGTACCACGATGTAGTACCTCGGTACATACGGTACAAACGCTGTCTTACGTACCAACACACGGTACGACGCGAAATTACACCATTATGCATTGCACGGTGCGGTATTACACAAAGTACACGCGATACTACGTCGGACTACTCAGGTACATACGGTACCACGATGTAGTACCGAGGTACATACGGTACAAACGGTGGGTTACGTACCGAAACACGGTACAACACGAAATTATACCATTACGCATTGCACGGCGGGATATTGCACAAAGAACACGCAGTACCACGTCGGACTACTGTGGTACATACGGTACAACGCGAAATTACACCATTACGCATTGCACGGCGGGATATTGCACAAAGTACACGCAGTACCACGTCGGACTACTGTGGTACATACGGTACCACGATGTAGTACCGAGGTACATAAGGTACAAACGATGTGTTACGTACCCACACACAGTACAACGCGAAATTACACCATTACGTCGGACTCCTCAGGTACATACGGTACAAACGGTGGGTAACGTACCGAAACACGGCACAACACGAAATTATACCATTACGCACTGCACGGCGAGATATTGCACAAAGTACACGCAGTACAATGTCGGACTACTGAGGTACATACGGTACCACGATGTAGTACAGAGGTACATAAGGTACAAACGATGTGTTACGTACCCACACACAGTACAACGAAATTACACCATTACGCACTGCACGGTGCGGTATTACATAAAGTACACGCGATACCACATCGGACTACTCAGGTACATATGATACAAACGGTCTGTTACGTACCGAAATACGGTACAACACAAAATTACGCCATTACGCACTGCACAGCGAGGTATTGCACAAAGAGCACGTCGGACTACTCAAGTACATACGGTACCACGATGTAGTACCGAGGTACATACGGTACAAACGGTGTGTTACGTACCGAAACGCGGTACAACACGAAATTATACCATTACGCACTGCACGGCGGGATATTGCACAAAGTACACGCGGTACCACGTCGGACTACTGAGGTACATACGGTACCACGATGGAGTACAGAGGTACATAAGGTACAAACGATGATTTACGTACCCACACACAGTACAACACGAAATTACACCATTACGCACTGCACGGTGCGGTATTACACAAAGTACACGCGATACCACGTCGAACTCCTCAGGTACATACAGTACCACGATGTAGTACCGAGGTACATACGGTACAAACGGTGTGTTACGTACCGAAACACGGTACAACACGAAATTATACCATTACGCACTGCACGGCGGGATATTGCACAAAGTACACGCGGTACCACGTCGGACTACTGAGGTTCATACGGTACCACGATGGAGTACAGAGGTACATAAGGTACAAACGATGATTTACGTACCCACACACAGTACAACGCGAAATTACACCATTAAGCTCTGCACGGTGCGGTATTACACAAAATACACGCGATACCACGTCGAACTCCTCAGGTACATACAGTACCACGATGTAGTACCGAGGTACATACGGTACAAACGGTGTGTTACGTACCGAAACACGGTACAACACGAAATTATACCATTACGCACTGCACGGCGGGATGTAACACCATCACGCACTGCACGGAGAGGTATTGCACAAAGTACACGCGATTACACGTCGGACTCCTCAGGTACATACGGTACCACGATGTAGTACCGAGGTACATACGGTACAAACGGTGTGTTAAATTCCGCCGTGGTATAAGACAGGGTCACTTTTGTTGTCACTTGGTGAACACTGGTGAAAAGTGTTCACCTTGTTTAATCGTGCAAAGTATGTCTCTCGTAAAAACACTCTCTGCTCAACAAACACTTAAACAAGTCACCACAAAAGTGACCCTATCTTATACCACGGCGGAAATGTCTTTTTCAACAATAGTATAATTATATCAAGGCGGAGTTTAACGCTGATTTCAACAATATCATAGTTATACATGTACCACAGCGAAGTTTAACGCCGTTCTCAACAGTTTTACAGTTATATCACGGCCGAATTTAACGCCGTTTTCAACATTATTACAGTTACATCACGGCGGAGTTTAACGCCATTTTTAACAATATAACAGGTATACCACTGCCGAGTTTATCGCCGTTTTCAACAATATTACAGGTAGACCACGGCGGAGTTTAACGACGTTTTCAACATTGTTAAAGTTATACCATGGCGGAATTTAACGCCTATTTCAACAATATTACAGTTATATCACGGCAGAGTTTATCGCCGTTTTCTACAAAATTACAGTTATACCACTGCGAAGTTTTAATGCCGTTTTCAACATTATTACAGTTACATCACGGCGGAGTTTAACGCCATTATTAACAATATAACAGGTATACTACTGCCGAGTTTATCGCCGTTTTCAACAATATTACAGTTAGACCACGGCGGAGTTTATCGCCGTTTTCAACATTGTTAAAGTTATACAATGGCGGAATTTAACGTCATTTTCAACAATATTACAGTTATGCCAAGGCGGAATTTAACGTCTTTTTCAACAGTTTTCCAGTTATACCACGGCGAAGTTTAACACCGTTTTCAACATTAATACAGTTATACGAAGGCGGAATTTAACATCGATTTCAACAGTTTTCCAGTTATACCACGCCGAAGTTTAACGCCGTTCTCAACAGTTTTACTGTTATATCACGGCCGAGTTTAACGCCATTTTTAACAATATAACAGGTACACCACTGCCGAGTTTATCGACGTTTTCAACAATATTACAGGTAGATCACGGCGGAGTTTAACGCCGTTTTCAACATTGTTAAAGTTATATCACGGCGGAGTTTATCGCCGTTTTCTACAAAATTACAGTTATACCACGGCGAAGTTTAACGCCGTTTTCAACATTATTACAGTTACATCACGGCGGAGTTTAACGCCATTTTTAACAATATAACAGGTTTATCGCCGTTTTCAACAATATTACAGTTAGACCACGGCGGAGTTTAACGCCGTTTTCAACATTGTTAAAGTTATACCATGGCGGAATTTAACGTCATTTTCAACAATATTACAGCTATACCACGGCGAAGTTGAACTCAATTCTCAACATTATTAAAGTTATATCAACTCGGAGTTTAACGCCATTTTTAACAATATTACAGTTATACCAGGACAGGGTTTATCGCCCATTTCAACAATATTACAGTTATACCACGGTGGAGTTTAACACCGTCTTCAACTTTAATACAGTTATACCGAGGCGGAATTTAACGTCTTTTTTCAACAGTTTTCCAGTTATACCACAGCGGAGTTTAACACCGTTTTCAACATTAATACAGTTATACGAAGGCGGAATTTAACATCTTTTTCAACAGTTTTCCAGTTATACCACGTAGGAGTTTAACGTCGTTTTCAACAATATTACAATTATTTAAGGCGGAATTTCAGGTCTTTTTTCAACAATATTACAGTTATAATATTCCATGTAGTACCGAGGTACATACGGTACAAACGGTGTGTTACGTACCGAAACACGGTACAACACGAAATTATACCATTACGCACTGCACGGCGGGATATTGCACAAAGTACACGCGGTACCACGTCGGACAACTGAGGTACATACGGTAGGTACCACGATGTAGTACCGAGGTACATACGGTACAAACGGTGTCTTACGTACCGAAACACGGTACTACGCGAAATTACACCATTACGCATTGCACGGTACGGTATTACACAAAGTACACGCGATACCACGTCGGACTACTCAGGTACATATGATACAAACGGTGTGTTAGTGTACCGACACATAGTACAACGCGAAATTACACCATTACGCACTGCACGGCGGGGTATTACACAAAGTACACGCGGTACCACGTCGGACTCCTAAGGAAGAACCGTATGTACATAAGGTACACAAGGTGTGTTACGTACCGAAACACGGTACAACACGAAATTATACCATTACGCACTGCACGGCGGGATATTGCACAAAGTACACGCGGTACCACGTCGGACTACTGAGGTACATACTGTACCACGATGTAGTACAGAGGTACATCCGGTACAAACGGTGTGTTACGTACCGAAACACGGTACAACACGAAATTATACCATTACGCACTGCACGGCGGGATATTGCACAAAGTACACGCGGTACCACGTCGGACTACTGAGGTACCACGATGTAGTACAGAGGTACATAACGTACAAACGATGTGTTACATACCGACACAAGGTACAACGTGAAATTACACCATTGCGCACTGCACGGTAAGGTATTACACAAAGTTCACGAGGTACCACGTCGGACTACTCAGGTACATACGGTACCACGATGTAGTACCGAGGTACACACGGTACAAACGGTGGGTAACGTACCGAAACACGGTACAACACGAAATTATACCATAACGCACTGCACGGCGGGATATTGCACAAAGTACACGCGGTACCACGTCGGACAACTGAGGTACATACGGTACCACGATGTAGTACCTCGGTACATACGGTACAAACGCTGTCTTACGTACCGACACACGGTACAACGCGAAATTACACCATTACGCATTGCACGGTGCGGTATTACACAAAGTACACGCGATACCACGTCGGACTACTCAGGTACATACGGTACCACGATGTAGTACCGAGGTACATACGGTACAAACGGTGGGTTACGTACCGAAACACGGTACAACACGAAATTATACCATAACGCACTGCACGGCGGGATATTGCACAAAGTACACGCAGTACCACGTCGGACTACTGTGGTACATACGGTACCACGATGTAGTACCGAGGTACATAAGGTACAAACGATGTGTTACGTACCCACACACAGTACAACGCGAAATTACACCATTACGTCGGACTCCTCAGGTACATACGGTACAAACGGTGGGTTACGTACCGAAACACGGCACAACACGAAATTATACCATTACGCACTGCACGGCGAGATATTGCACAAAGTACACACGCAGTACCATGTCGGACTACTGAGGTACATACGGTACCACGATGTAGTACAGAGGTACATAAGGTACAAACGATGTGTTACGTACCCACACACAGTACAACGAAATTACACCATTACGCACTGCACGGTGCGGTATTACACAAAGTACACGCGATACCCACATCGGACTACTCAGGTACATATGATACAAACGGTCTGTTACGTACCGAAATACGGTACAACACAGAATTACGCCATTACGCACTGCACAGCGAGGTATTGCACAAAGAGCACGTCGGACTACTCAATTACATACGGTACCACGATGTAGTACCGAGGTACATACGGTACAAACGGTGTGTTACGTACCGAAACGCGGTACAACACGAAATTATACCATTACGCACTGCACGGCGGGATATTGCACAAAGTACACGCGGTACCACGTCGGACTACTGAGGTACATAAGGTACAAACGATGATTTACGTACCCACACACAGTACAACACGAAATTACACCATTACGAACTGCACGGTGCGGTATTACACAAAGTACACGCGATACCACGTCGAACTCCTCAGGTACATACAGTACCACGATGTAGTACCGAGGTACATACGGTACAAACGGTGTGTTACGTACCGAAACACGGTACAACACGAAATTATACCATTACGCACTGCACGGCGGGATATTGCACAAAGTACACGCGGTACCACGTCGGACTACTGAGGTTCATACGGTACCACGATGGAGTACAGAGGTACATAAGGTACAAACGATGATTTACGTACCCACACACAGTACAACGCGAAATTACACCATTAAGCTCTGCACAGTGCGGTATTACACAAAATACACGCGATACCACGTCGAACTCCTCAGGTACATACAGTACCACGATGTAGTACCGAGTTACATACGGTACAAACGGTGTGGTTACGTACCGAGTTACATACGGTACAAACGGTGTGTTACGTACCGAAACACGGTACAACACGAAATTATACCATTACGCACTGCACGGCGGGATGTAACACCATCACGCACTGCACGGAGAGGTATTGCACAAAGTACACGCGATTACACGTCGGACTCCTCAGGTACATACGGTACCACGATGTAGTACCGAGGTACATACGGTACAAACGGTGTGTTAAATTCCGCCGTGGTATAAGACAGGGTCACTTTTGTTGTCACTTGGTGAACACTGGTGAAAAGTGTTCACCTTGTTAAATCGTGCAAAGTATGTCTCTCGTAAAAACACTCTCTGCTCAACAAACACTTAAACAAGTCACCACAAAAGTGACCCTATCTTATACCACGGCGGAAATGTCTTTTTCAACAATAGTATAATTATATCAAGGCGGAGGTTTAACGCTGATTTCAACAATATCATAGTTATACATGTACCACGGCGAAGTTTAACGCCGGCCGTTCTCAACAGTTTTACAGTTATATCACGGCCGAGTTTAACGCCGTTTTCAACATTATTACAGTTACATCAAGGCGGAGTTTAACGCCATTTTTAACAATATTACAGGTAGACCACGGCGGAGTTTAACGACGTTTTCAACATTGTTAAAGTTATACCATGGCGGAATTTAACGCCTATTTCAACAATATTACAGTTATATCACGGCAGAGTTTATCGCCGTTTTCTACAAAATTACAGTTATACCACAGCGAAGTTTTAATGCCGTTTTCAACATTATTACAGTTACATCACGGCGGAGTTTAACGCCATTATTAACAATATAACAGGTATACCACTGCCGAGTTTATCGCCGTTTTCAACAATATTACAGTTAGACCACGGCGGAGTTTATCGCCGTTTTCAACATTGTTAAAGTTATACAATGGCGGAATTTAACGTCATTTTCAACAATATTACAGTTATGCCAAGGCGGAATTTAACGTCTTTTTCAACAGTTTTCCAGTTATACCACGGCGAAGTTTAACACCGTTTTCAACATTAATACAGTTCTACGAAGGCGGAATTTAACATCGATTTCAACAGTTTTCCAGTTATACCACACCGAAGTTTAACGCCGTTCTCAACAGTTTTACTGTTATATCACGGCCGAGTTTAACGCCATTTTTAACAATATAACAGGTACACCACTGCCGAGTTTATCGACGTTTTCAACAATATTACAGGTAGATCACGGCGGAGTTTATCGCCGTTTTCAACATTGTTAAAGTTATACAATGGCGGAATTTAACGTCATTTTCAACAATATTACAGTTATAGCAAGGCGGAATTTAACGTCTTTTTCAACAGTTTTCCAGTTATACCACGGCGAAGTTTAACACCGTTTTAAACATTAATACAGTTATACGAAGGCGGAATTTAACATCGATTTCAACAGTTTTCCAGTTATACCACGCCGAAGTTTAACGCCGTTCTCAACAGTTTTACAGTTATATCACGGCCGAGTTTATCGCCGTTTTCAACAAAATTACAGTTATACCACGGCGAAGTTTAACGCCGTTTTCAACATTATTACAGTTACATCACGGCGGAATTTAACGCCATTTTTAACAATATAACAGGTATACCACTGCCGAGTTTATCGCCGTTTTCAACAATATTACAGGTAGACCACGGCGGAGTTTAACGACGTTTTCAACATTGTTAAAGTTATACCATGGCGGAATTTAACGCCTATTTCAACAATATTACAGTTATATCACGGCAGAGTTTATCGCCGTTTTCTACAAAATTTCAGTTATACCACAGCGAAGTTTTAATGCCGTTTTCAACATTATTACAGTTACATCATGGCGGAGTTTAACGCCATTATTAACAATATAACAAGTATACCACTGCCGACTTTATCGCCGTTTTCAACAATATTACAGTTAGACCACGGCGCAGTTTAACGTCATTTTTAACAATATAACAGGTATACTACTGCCGAGTTTATCGCCGTTTTCAACAATATTACAGTTAGACCACGGCGGAGTTTATCGCCGTTTTCAACATTGTTAAAGTTATACAATGGCGGAATTTAACGTCATTTTCAACAATATTACAGTTATGCCAAGGCGGAATTTAACGTCTTTTTCAACAGTTTTCCAGTTATACCACGGCGAAGTTTAACACCGTTTTCAACATTAATACAGTTCTACGAAGGCGGAATTTAACATCGATTTCAACAGTTTTCCAGTTATACCACACCGAAGTTTAACGCCGTTCTCAACAGTTTTACTGTTATATCACGGCCGAGTTTAACGCCATTTTTAACAATATAACAGGTACACCACTGCCGAGTTTATCGACGTTTTCAACAATATTACAGGTAGATCACGGCGGAGTTTATCGCCGTTTTCAACATTGTTAAAGTTATACAATGGCGGAATTTAACGTCATTTTCAACAATATTACAGTTATAGCAAGGCGGAATTTAACGTCTTTTTCAACAGTTTTCCAGTTATACCACGGCGAAGTTTAACACCGTTTTCAACATTAATACAGTTATACGAAGGCGGAATTTAACATTGATTTCAACAGTTTTCCAGTTATACCACGCCGAAGTTTAACGCCGTTCTCAACAGTTTTACAGTTATATCACGGCCGAGTTTATCGCCGTTTTCAACATTATTACAGTTACATCACGGCGGAATTTAACGCCATTTTTAACAATATAACAGGTATACCACTGCCGAGTTTATCGCCGTTTTCAACAATATTACAGGTAGACCACGGCGGAGTTTAACGACGTTTTCAACATTGTTAAAGTTATACCATGGCGGAATTTAACGCCTATTTCAACAATATTACAGTTATATCACGGCAGAGTTTATCGCCGTTTTCTACAAAATTTCAGTTATACCACAGCGAAGTTTTAATGCCGTTTTCAACATTATTACAGTTACATCATGGCGGAGTTTAACGCCATTATTAACAATATACAAGTATACCACTGCCGACTTTATCGCCGTTTTTCAACAATATTACAGTTAGACCACGGCGCAGTTTAACGTCATTTTTAACAATATAACAGGGTATACTACTGCCGAGTTTTATCGCCGTTTTCAACAATATTACAGTTAGACCACGGCGGAGTTTATCGCCGTTTTCAACATTGTTAAAGTTATACAATGGCGGAATTTAACGTCATTTTCAACAATATTACAGTTATGCCAGAGGCGGAATTTAAACGTCTTTTTCAACAGTTTTCCAGTTATACCACGGCGAAGTTTTAACACCGTTTTCCAACATTAATACAGTTATACGAAGGCGGAATTTAACATCGATTTCAACAGTTTTCCAGTTATACCACGCGAAGTTTAACGCCGTTCTCAACAGTTTTACTGTTATATCACGGCCGAGTTTAACGCCATTTTTAACAATTATAACAGGTACACCACTGCCGAGTTTATCGACGTTTTCAACAATATTACAGGTAGATCACGGCGGAGTTTAACGCCGTTTTCAACATTGTTAGAGTTATATCACGGCGGAGTTTATCGCCGTTTTCTACAAAATTACAGGTATACCACGGCGAAGTTTAACGCCGTTTTCAACATTATTACAGTTACATCACGCGGAGTTTAACGCCATTTTTAACAATATAACAGGTTTATCGCCGTTTTCAACAATAATACAGTTAGACCACGGCGGAGTTTAACGCCATTTTTAACAATATAACAGGTATACCACTGCCGAGTTTATCGCCGTTTTTCACAACTATTACAGTTAGACCACGGCGAGTTTAACGCCGTTTTCAACATTGTTAAAGTTATACCATGGCGAATTTAACGCCGTTTTCAACATTGTTAAAGTTATATCACGGCGGAGTTTATCGCCGTTTTCTACAAAATTACAGGTATACCACGGCGAAGTTTAACGCCGTTTTCAACATTATTACAGTTACATCATGGCGGAGTTTAACAGCCATTTATAACAATATAACAAGGTTTATCGCCGTTTTCAACAATATCGAAACACGGTAATACGCGAATTACACCATTACGCATTGCACGGTACGGTATTACTCAAAGTACACGCGATACCACGTCGGACTACTCAGGTACATATGATACAAACGGTGTGTTAGTGTACCGACACATAGTACAACGCGAAATTACACCATTACGCACTGCACGGCGGGGTATTACACAAAGTACAACAACGCGGTACCCACGTCGGACTCCTAAGGAAGAAACCGTATGTACATAAGGTACGACAAGGTGTGTTACGTACCGAAACACGGTACAACACGAAATTATACCATTACGCACTGCACGGCGGATATTGCACAAAGTACACGCGGTACCACGTCGGACTACTGAGGTACATACTGTACCACGATGTAGTACAGAGTACATCCCGGTACAAACGGTGTGTTACGTACCGAAACACGGTACAACACGAAATTATACCATTACGCACTGCAACGGCGGGATATTGCACAAAGTACACGCGGTACCACGTCGGACTACTGAGGTACCACGATGTAGTACAGATGTACATAACGTACAAACGATGTGTTACATACCGACACAAGGTACAACGTGAAATTACACCATTGCGCACTGCACGGTAAGGTATTACACAAAGTTCACGAGGTACCACGTCGGACTACTCAGGTACATACGGTACCACGATGTAGTACCGAGGTACACACGGTACAAACGGTGGGTAACGTACCGAAACACGGTACAACACGAAATTATACCATAACGCACTGCACGGCGGGATATTGCACAAAGTACACGCGGTACCACGTCGGACAACTGAGGTACATACGGTACCACGATGTAGTACCTCGGTACATACGGTACAAACGCTGTCTTACGTACCGACACACGGTACGACGCGAAATTACACCATTACGCATTGCACGGTGCGGTATTACACAAAGTACACGCGATACTACGTCGGACTACTCAGGTACATACGGTACCACGATGTAGTACCGAGGTACATACGGTACAAACGGTGGGTTACGTACCGAAACACGGTACAACACGAAATTATACCATAACGCACTGCACGGCGGGATATTGCACAAAGTACACGCAGTACCACGTCGGACTACTGTGGTACATACGGTACCACGATGTAGTACCGAGGTACATAAGGTACAAACGATGTGTTACGTACCCACACACAGTACAACGCGAAATTACACCATTACGTCGGACTCCTCAGGTACATACGGTACAAACGGTGGGTTACGTACCGAAACACGGCACAACACGAAATTATACCATTACGCACTGCACGGCGAGATATTGCACAAAGTACACGCAGTACCATGTCGGACTACTGAGGTACATACGGTACCACGATGTAGTACAGAGGTACATAAGGTACAAACGATGTGTTACGTACCCACACACAGTACAACGAAATTACACCATTACGCACTGCACGGTGCGGTATTACACAAAGTACACGCGATACCACATCGGACTACTCAGGTACATATGATACAAACGGTCTGTTACGTACCGAAATACGGTACAACACAAAATTACGCCATTACGCACTGCACAGCGAGGTATTGCACAAAGAGCACGTCGGACTACTCAAGTACATACGGTACCACGATGTAGTACCGAGGTACATACGGTACAAACGGTGTGTTACGTACCGAAACGCGGTACAACACGAAATTATACCATTACGCACTGCACGGCGGGATATTGCACAAAGTACACGCGGTACCACGATGGAGTACAGAGGTACATAAGGTACAAACGATGATTTACGTACCCACACACAGTACAACACGAAATTACACCATTACGCACTGCACGGTGCGGTATTACACAAAGTACACGCGATACCACGTCGAACTCCTCAGGTACATACAGTACCACGATGTAGTACCGAGGTACATACGGTACAAACGGTGTGTTACGTACCGAAACACGGTACAACACGAAATTATACCATTACGCACTGCTAGGCGGGATATTGCACAAAGTACACGCGGTACCACGTCGGACTACTGAGGTACATAAGGTACAAACGATGATTTACGTACCCACACACAGTACAACGCGAAATTACACCATTAAGCTCTGCACGGTGCGGTATTACACAAAATACACGCGATACCACGTCGAACTCCTCAGGTACATACAGTACCACGATGTAGTACCGAGGTACATACGGTACAAACGGTGTGTTACGTACCGAAACACGGTACAACACGAAATTATACCATTACGCACTGCACGGCGGGATGTAACACCATCACGCACTGCACGGAGAGGTATTGCACAAAGTACACGCGATTACACGTCGGACTCCTCAGGTACATACGGTACCACGATGTAGTACCGAGGTACATACGGTACAAACGGTGTGTTAAATTCCGCCGTGGTATAAGACAGGGTCACTTTTGTTGTCACTTGGTGAACACTGGTGAAAAGTCTTCACCTTGTTTAATCGTGCAAAGTATGTCTCTCGTAAAAACACTCTCTGCTCAACAAACACTTAAACAAGTCACCACAAAAGTGACCCTATCTTATACCACGGCGGAAATGTCTTTTTCAACAATAGTATAATTATATCAAGGCGGAGTTTAACGCTGATTTCAACAATATCATAGTTATACATGTACCACGGCGAAGTTTAACGCCGTTCTCAACAGTTTTACAGTTATATCACGGCCGAGTTTAACGCCGTTTTCAACATTATTACAGTTACATCACGGCGGAGTTTAACGCCATTTTTAACAATATAACAGGTATACCACTGCCGAGTTTATCGCCGTTTTCAACAATATTACAGGTAGACCACGGCGGAGTTTAACGACGTTTTCAACATTGTTAAAGTTATACCATGGCGGAATTTAACGCCTATTTCAACAATATTACAGTTATATCACGGCAGAGTTTATCGCCGTTTTCTACAAAATTACAGTTATACCACAGCGAAGTTTTAATGCCGTTTTCAACATTATTACAGTTACATCACGGCGGAGTTTAACGCCATTATTAACAATATAACAGGTATACCACTGCCGAGTTTATCGCCGTTTTCAACAATATTACAGTTAGACCACGGCGGAGTTTATCGCCGTTTTCAACATTGTTAAAGTTATACAATGGCGGAATTTAACGTCATTTTCAACAATATTACAGTTATGCCAAGGCGGAATTTAACGTCTTTTTCAACAGTTTTCCAGTTATACCACGGCGAAGTTTAACACCGTTTTCAACATTAATACAGTTCTACGAAGGCGGAATTTAACATCGATTTCAACAGTTTTCCAGTTATACCACACCGAAGTTTAACGCCGTTCTCAACAGTTTTACTGTTATATCACGGCCGAGTTTAACGCCATTTTTAACAATATAACAGGTACACCACTGCCGAGTTTATCGACGTTTTCAACAATATTACAGGTAGATCACGGCGGAGTTTATCGCCGTTTTCAACATTGTTAAAGTTATACAATGGCGGAATTTAACGTCATTTTCAACAATATTACAGTTATAGCAAGGCGGAATTTAACGTCTTTTTCAACAGTTTTCCAGTTATACCACGGCGAAGTTTAACACCGTTTTCAACATTAATACAGTTATACGAAGGCGGAATTTAACATCGATTTCAACAGTTTTCCAGTTATACCACGCCGAAGTTTAACGCCGTTCTCAACAGTTTTACAGTTATATCACGGCCGAGTTTATCGCCGTTTTCAACAAAATTACAGTTATACCACGGCGAAGTTGAACGCCGTTTTCAACATTATTACAGTTACATCACGGCGGAATTTAACGCCATTTTTAACAATATAACAGGTATACCACTGCCGAGTTTATCGCCGTTTTCAACAATATTACAGGTAGACCACGGCGGAGTTTAACGACGTTTTCAACATTGTTAAAGTTATACCATGGCGGAATTTAACGCCTATTTCAACAATATTACAGTTATATCACGGCAGAGTTTATCGCCGTTTTCTACAAAATTACAGTTATACCACAGCGAAGTTTTAATGCCGTTTTCAACATTATTACAGTTACATCACTGCGGAGTTTAACGCCATTATTAACAATATAACAGGTATACCACTGCCGAGTTTATCGCCGTTTTCAACAATATTACAGTTAGACCACGGCGGAGTTCATCGCCGTTTTCAACATTGTTAAAGTTATACAATGGCGGAATTTAACGTCATTTTCAACAATATTACAGTTATGCCAAGGCGGAATTTAACGTCTTTTTCAACAGTTTTCCAGTTATACCACGGCGAAGTTTAACACCGTTTTCAACATTAATACAGTTCTACGAAGGCGGAATTTAACATCGATTTCAACAGTTTTCCAGTTATACCACACCGAAGTTTAACGCCGTTCTCAACAGTTTTACTGTTATATCACGGCCGAGTTTAACGCCATTTTTAACAATATAACAGGTACACCACTGCCGAGTTTATCGACGTTTCAACAATATTACAGGTAGATCACGGCGGAGTTTATCGCCGTTTTCAACATTGTTAAAGTTATACAATGGCGGAATTTAACGTCATTTTCAACAATATTACAGTTATAGCAAGGCGGAATTTAACGTCTTTTTCAACAGTTTTCCAGTTATACCACGGCGAAGTTTAACACCGTTTTCAACATTAATACAGTTATACGAAGGCGGAATTTAACATCGATTTCAACAGTTTTCCAGTTATACCACGTAGGAGTTTAACGTCGTTTTCAACAATATTACAATTATTTAAGGCGGAATTTCAGGTCTTTTTCAACAATATTACAGTTATAATATTCCATGTAGTACCGAGGTACATACGGTACAAACGGTGTGTTACGTACCGAAACACGGTACAACACGAAATTATACCATTACGCACTGCACGGCGGGATATTTCACAAAGTACACGCGGTACCACGTCGGACAACTGAGGTACATACGGTACCACGATGTAGTACCGAGGTACATACGGTACAAACGGTGTCTTACGTACCGAAACACGGTACTACGCGAAATTACACCATTACGCATTGCACGGTACGGTATTACACAAAGAACACGCGATACCACGTCGGACTACTCAGGTACATATGATACAAACGGTGTGTAAGTGTACCGACACATAGTACAACGCGAAATTACACCATTACGCACTGCACGGTATTAGACACAAAGTACACGCGGTACCACGTCGGACTCCTAAGGAAGAACCGTATGTACATAAGGTACACAAGGTGTGTTACGTACCGAAACACGGTACAACACGAAATTATACCATTACGCACTGCACGGCGGGATATTGCACAAAGTACACGCGGTACCACGTCGGACTACTGAGGTACATACTGTACCACGATGTAGTACAGAGGTACATCCGGTACAAACGGTGTGTTACGTACCGAAACACGGTACAACACGAAATTATACCATTACGCACTGCACGGCGGGATATTGCACAAAGTACACGCGGTACCACGTCGGACTACTGAGGTACCACGATGTAGTACAGAGGTACATAACGTACAAACGATGTGTTACATACCGACACAAGGTACAACGTGAAATTACACCATTGCGCACTGCACGGTAAGGTATTACACAAAGTTCACGAGGTACCACGTCGGACTACTCAGGTACATACGGTACCACGATGTAGTACCGAGGTACACACGGTACAAACGGTGGGTATAGTACCGAAACACGGTACAACACGAAATTATACCATAACGCACTGCACGGCGGGATATTGCACAAAGTACACGCGGTACCACGTCGGACAACTGAGGTACATACGGTACCACGATGTAGTACCTCGGTACATACGGTACAAACGCTGTCTTACGTACCGACACACGGTACAACGCGAAATTACACCATTACGCATTGCACGGTGCGGTATTACACAAAGTACACGCGATACCACGTCGGACTACTCAGGTACATACGGTACCACGATGTAGTACCGAGGTACATACGGTACCACGATGTAGTACCGAGGTACATACGGTACAAACGATGGGTTACGTACCGAAACACGGTACAACACGAAATTATACCATAACGCACTGCACGGCGGGATATTGCACAAAGTACACGCAGTACCACGTCGGACTACTGTGGTACATACGGTACCACGATGTAGTTCCGAGGTACATAAGGTACAAACGATGTGTTACGTACCCACACACAGTACAACGCGAAATTACACCATTACGTCGGACTCCTCAGGTACATACGGTGGGTTACGTACCGAAACACGGCACAACACGAAATTATACCATTACGCACTGCACGGCGAGATATTGCACAAAGTACACGCAGTACCATGTCGGACTACTGAGGTACATACGGTACCACGATGTAGTACAGAGGTACATAAGGTACAAACGATGTGTTACGTACCCACACACAGTACAACGAAATTACACCATTACGCACTGCACGGTGCGGTATTACACAAAGTACACGCGATACCACATCGGACTACTTAGGTACATATGATACAAACGGTCTGTTACGTACCGAAATACGGTACAACACAAAATTACGCCATTACGCACTGCACAGCGAGGTATTGCACAAAGAGCACGTCGGACTACTCAAGTACATACGGTACCACGATGTAGTACCGAGGTACATACGGTACAAACGGTGTGTTACGTACCGAAACGCGGTACAACACGAAATTATACCATTACGCACTGCACGGCGGGATATTGCACAAAGTACACGCGGTACCACGTCGGACTACTGAGGTACATACGGTACCACGATGGAGTACAGAGGTACATAAGGTACAAACGATGATTTACGTACCCACACACAGTACAACACGAAATTACACCATTACGCACTGCACGGTGCGGTATTACACAAAGTACACGCGATACCACGTCGAACTCCTCAGGTACATACAGTACCACGATGTAGTACCGAGGTACATACGGTACAAACGGTGTGTTACGTACCGAAACACGGTACAACACGAAATTATACCATTACGCACTGCACGGCGGGATATTGCACAAAGTACACGCGGTACCACGTCGGACTACTGAGGTTCATACGGTACCACGATGGAGTACAGAGGTACATAAGGTACAAACGATGATTTACGTACCCACACACAGTACAACGCGAAATTACACCATTAAGCTCTGCACGGTGCGGTATTACACAAAATACACGCGATACCACGTCGAACTCCTCAGGTACATACAGTACCACGATGTAGTACCGAGGTACATACGGTACAAACGGTGTGTTACGTACCGAAACACGGTACAACACGAAATTATACCATTACGCACTGCACGGCGGGATGTAACACCATCACGCACTGCACGGAGAGGTATTGCACAAAGTACACGCGATTACACGTCGGACTCCTCAGGTACATACGGTACCACGATGTAGTACCGAGGTACATACGGTACAAACGGTGTGTTAAATTCCGCCGTGGTATAAGACAGGGTCACTTTTGTTGTCACTTGGTGAACACTGGTGAAAAGTGTTCACCTTGTTTAATCGTGCAAAGTATGTCTCTCGTAAAAACACTCTCTGCTCAACAAACACTTAAACAAGTCACCACAAAAGTGACCCTATCTTATACCACGGCGGAAATGTCTTTTTCAACAATAGTATAATTATATCAAGGCGGAGTTTAACGCTGATTTCAACAATATCATAGGTATACATGTACCACGGCGAAGTTTAACGCCGTTCTCAACAGTTTTACAGTTATATCACGGCCGAGTTTAACGCCGTTTTCAACATTATTACAGTTACATCACGGCGGAGTTTAACGCCATTTTTAACAATATAACAGGTATACCACTGCCGAGTTTATCGCCGTTTTCAACAATATTACAGGTAGACCACGGCGGAGTTTAACGACGTTTTCAACATTGTTAAAGTTATACCATGGCGGAATTTAACGCCTATTTCAACAATATTACAGTTATATCACGGCAGAGTTTATCGCCGTTTTCTACAAAATTACAGTTATACCACTGCGAAGTTTTAATGCCGTTTTCAACATTATTACAGTTACATCACGGCGGAGTTTAAGGCCATTATTAACAATATAACAGGTATACCACTGCCGAGTTTATCGCCGTTTTCAACAATATTACAGTTAGACCACGGCGGAGTTTATCGCCGTTTTCAACATTGTTAAAGTTATACAATGGCGGAATTTAACGTCATTTTCAACAATATTACAGTTATGCCAAGGCGGAATTTAACGTCTTTTTCAACAGTTTTCCAGTTATACCACGGCGAAGTTTAACACCGTTTTCAACATTAATACAGTTCTACGAAGGCGGAATTTAACATCGATTTCAACAGTTTTCCAGTTATACCACACCGAAGTTTAACGCCGTTCTCAACAGTTTTACTGTTATATCACGGCCGAGTTTAACGCCATTTTTAACAATATAACAGGTACACCACTGCCGAGTTTATCGACGTTTTCAACAATATTACAGGTAGATCACGGCGGAGTTTATCGCCGTTTTCAACATTGTTAAAGTTATACAATGGCGGAATTTAACGTCATTTTCAACAATATTACAGTTATAGCAAGGCGGAATTTAACGTCTTTTTCAACAGTTTTCCAGTTATACCACGGCGAAGTTTAACACCGTTTTCAACATTAATACAGTTATACGAAGGCGGAATTTAACTTCGATTTCAACAGTTTTCCAGTTATACCACGCCGAAGTTTAACGCCGTTCTCAACAGTTTTACAGTTATATCACGGCCGAGTTTATCGCCGTTTTCAACAAAATTACAGTTATACCACGGCGAAGTTTAACGCCGTTTTCAACATTATTACAGTTACATCACGGCGGAATTTAACGCCATTTTTAACAATATAACAGGTATACCACTGCCGAGTTTATCGCCGTTTTCAACAATATTACAGGTAGACCACGGCGGAGTTTAACGACGTTTTCAACATTGTTAAAGTTATACCATGGCGGAATTTAACGCCTATTTCAACAATATTACAGTTATATCACGGCAGAGTTTATCGCCGTTTTCTACAAAATTTCAGTTATACCACAGCGAAGTTTTAATGCCGTTTTCAACATTATTACAGTTACATCATGGCGGAGTTTAACGCCATTATTAACAATATAACAAGTATACCACTGCCGAGTTTATCGCCGTTTTCAACAATATTACAGTTAGACCACGGCGCAGTTTAACGTCATTTTTAACAATATAACAGGTATACTACTGCCGAGTTTATCGCCGTTTTCAACAATATTACAGTTAGACCACGGCGGAGTTTATCGCCGTTTTCAACATTGTTAAAGTTATACAATGGCGGAATTTAACGTCATTTTCAACAATATTACAGTTATGCCAAGGCGGAATTTAACGTCTTTTTCAACAGTTTTCCAGTTATACCACGGCGAAGTTTAACACCGTTTTCAACATTAATACAGTTATACGAAGGCGGAATTTAACATCGATTTCAACAGTTTTCCAGTTATACCACGCCGAAGTTTAACGCCGTTCTCAACAGTTTTACTGTTATATCACGGCAGAGTTTATCGCCGTTTTCTACAAAATTACAGTTATACCACTGCGAAGTTTTAATGCCGTTTTCAACATTATTACAGTTACATCACGGCGGAGTTTAACGCCATTATTAACAATATAACAGGTATACCACTGCCGAGTTTATCGCCGTTTTCAACAATATTACAGTTAGACCACGGCGGAGTTTATCGCCGTTTTCAACATTGTTAAAGTTATACAATGGCGGAATTTAACGTCATTTTCAACAATATTACAGTTATGCCAAGGCGGAATTTAACGTCTTTTTCAACAGTTTTCCAGTTATACCACGGCGAAGTTTAACACCGTTTTCAACATTAATACAGTTCTACGAAGGCGGAATTTAACATCGATTTCAACAGTTTTCCAGTTATACCACACCGAAGTTTAACGCCGTTCTCAACAGTTTTACTGTTATATCACGGCCGAGTTTAACGCCATTTTTAACAATATAACAGGTACACCACTGCCGAGTTTATCGACGTTTTCAACAATATTACAGGTAGATCACGGCGGAGTTTATCGCCGTTTTCAACATTGTTAAAGTTATACAATGGCGGAATTTAACGTCATTTTTAACAATATTACAGTTATAGCAAGGCGGAATTTAACGTCTTTTTCAACAGTTTTCCAGTTATACCACGGCGAAGTTTAACACCGTTTTCAACATTAATACAGTTATACGAAGGCGGAATTTAACATCGATTTCAACAGTTTTCCAGTTATACCACGCCGAAGTTTAACGCCGTTCTCAACAGTTTTACAGTTATATCAAGGCCGAGTTTATCGCCGTTTTCAACAAAATTACAGTTATACCACGGCGAAGTTTAACGCCGTTTTCAACATTATTACAGTTACATCACGGCGGAATTTAACGCCATTTTTAACAATATAACAGGTATACCACTGCCGAGTTTATCGCCGTTTTCAACAATATTACAGGTAGACCACGGCGGAGTTTAACGACGTTTTCAACATTGTTAAAGTTATACCATGGCGGAATTTAACGCCTATTTCAACAATATTACAGTTATATCACGGCAGAGTTTATCGCCGTTTTCTACAAAATTTGAGTTATACCACAGCGAAGTTTTAATGCCGTTTTCAACATTATTACAGTTACATCATGGCGGAGTTTAACGCCATTATTAACAATATAACAAGTATACCACTGCCGAGTTTATCGCCGTTTTCAACAATATTACAGTTAGACCACGGCGCAGTTTAACGTCATTTTTAACAATATAACAGGTATACTACTGCCGAGTTTATCGCCGTTTTCAACAATATTACAGTTAGACCACGGCGGAGTTTATCGCCGTTTTCAACATTGTTAAAGTTATACAATGGCGGAATTTAACGTCATTTTCAACAATATTACAGTTATGCCAAGGCGGAATTTAACGTCTTTTTCAACAGTTTTCCAGTTATACCACGGCGAAGTTTAACACCGTTTTCAACATTAATACAGTTATACGAAGGCGGAATTTAACATCGATTTCAACAGTTTTCCAGTTATACCACGCCGAAGTTTAACGCCGTTCTCAACAGTTTTACTGTTATATCACGGCCGAGTTTATCGCCATTTTTAACAATATAACAGGTACACCACTGCCGAGTTTATCGACGTTTTCAACAATATTACAGGTAGATCACGGCGGAGTTTAACGCCGTTTTCAACATTGTTAAAGTTATATCACGGCGGAGTTTATCGCCGTTTTCTACAAAATTACAGTTATACCACGGCGAAGTTTAACGCCGTTTTCAACATTATTACAGTTACATCACGGCGGAGTTTAACGCCATTTTTAACAATATAACAGGTTTATCGCCGTTTTCAACAATATTACAGTTAGACCACTGCGGAGTTTAACGCCATTTTTAACAATATAACAGGTATACCACTGCCGAGTTTATCGCCGTTTTCAACAATATTACAGTTAGACCACGGCGGAGTTTAACGCCGTTTTCAACATTGTTAAAGTTATACCATGGCGGAATTTAACGTCATTTTCAACAATATTACAGCTATACCACGGCGAAGTTGAACTCAATTCTCAACATTATTAAAGTTATATCAACTCGGAGTTTAACGCCATTTTTAACAATATTACAGTTATACCAGGACAGGGTTTATCGCACATTTCAACAATATTACAGTTATACCACGGTGGAGTTTAACACCGTTTTCAACATTAATACAGTTATACCGAGGCGGAATTTAACGTCTTTTTTCAACAGTTTTCCAGTTATACCACAGCGGAGTTTAACACCGTTTTCAACATTAATACAGTTATACGAAGGCGGAATTTAACATCTTTTTCAACAGTTTTCCAGTTATACCACGTAGGAGTTTAACGTCGTTTTCAACAATATTACAATTATTTAAGGCGGAATTTCAGGTCTTTTTCAACAATATTACAGTTATAATATTCCATGTAGTACCGAGGTACATACGGTACAAACGGTGTGTTACGTACCGAAACACGGTACAACACGAAATTATACCATTACGCACTGCACGGCGGGATATTGCACAAAGTACACGCGGTACCACGTCGGACAACTGAGGTACATACGGTACCACGATGTAGTACCGAGGTACATACGGTACAAACGGTGTCTTACGTACCGAAACACGGTACTACGCGAAATTACACCATTACGCATTGCACGGTACGGTATTACACAAAGTACACGCGATACCACGTCGGACTACTCAGGTACATATGATACAAACGGTGTGTTAGTGTACCGACACATAGTACAACGCGAAATTACACCATTACGCACTGCACGGCGGGGTATTACACAAAGTACACGCGGTACCACGTCGGACTCCTCAGGAAGAACCGTATGTACATAAGGTACACAAGGTGTGTTACGTACCGAAACACGGTACAACACAAAATTATACCATTACGCACTGCACGGCGGGATATTGCACAAAGTACACGCGGTACCACGTCGGACTACTGAGGTACATACTGTACCACGATGTAGTACAGAGGTACATCCGGTACAAACGGTGTGTTACGTACCGAAACACGGTACAACACGAAATTATACCATTACGCACTGCACGGCGGGATATTGCACAAAGTACACGCGGTACCACGTCGGACTACTGAGGTACCACGATGTAGTACAGAGGTACATAACGTACAAACGATGTGTTACATACCGACACAAGGTACAACGTGAAATTACACCATTGCGCACTGCACGGTAAGGTATTACACAAAGTTCACGAGGTACCACGTCGGACCACTCAGGTACATACGGTACCACGATGTAGTACCGAGGTACACACGGTACAAACGGTGGGTAACGTACCGAAACACGGTACAACACGAAATTATACCATAACGCACTGCACGGCGGGATATTGCACAAAGTACACGCGGTACCACGTCGAACAACTGAGGTACATACGGTACCACGATGTAGTACCTCGGTACATACGGTACAAACGCTGTCTTACGTACCGACACACGGTACGACGCGAAATTACACCATTACGCATTGCACGGTGCGGTATTACACAAAGTACACGCGATACTACGTCGGACTACTCAGGTACATACGGTACCACGATGTAGTACCGAGGTACATACGGTACAAACGGTGGGTTACGTACCGAAACACGGTACAACACGAAATTATACCATAACGCACTGCACGGCGGGATATTGCACAAAGTACACGCAGTACCACGTCGGACTACTGTGGTACATACGGTACCACGATGTAGTACCGAGGTACATAAGGTACAAACGATGTGTTACGTACCCACACACAGTACAACGCGAAATTACACCATTACGTCGGACTCCTCAGGTACATACGGTACAAACGGTGGGTAACGTACCGAAACACGGCACAACACGAAATTATACCATTACGCACTGCACGGCGAGATATTGCACAAAGTACACGCAGTACCATGTCGGACTACTGAGGTACATACGGTACCACGATGTAGTACAGAGGTACATAAGGTACAAACGATGTGTTACGTACCCACACACAGTACAACGAAATTACACCATTACGCACTGCACGGTGCGGTATTACACAAAGTACACGCGATACCACATCGGACTACTCAGGTACATATGATACAAACGGTCTGTTACGTACCGAAATACGGTACAACACAAAATTACGCCATTACGCACTGCACAGCGAGGTATTGCACAAAGAGCACGTCGGACTACTCAAGTACATACGGTACCACGATGTAGTACCGAGGTACATACGGTACAAACGGTGTGTTACGTACCGAAACGCGGTACAACACGAAATTATACCATTACGCACTGCACGGCGGGATATTGCACAAAGTACACGCGGTACCACGTCGGACTACTGAGGTACATACGGTACCACGATGGAGTACAGAGGTACATAAGGTACAAACGATGATTTACGTACCCACACACAGTACAACACGAAATTACACCAGTACGCACTGCACGGTGCGGTATTACACAAAGTACACGCGATACCACGTCGAACTCCTCAGGTACATACAGTACCACGATGTAGTACCGAGGTACATACGGTACAAACGGTGTGTTACGTACCGAAACACGGTACAACACGAAATTATACCATTACGCACTGCACGGCGGGATATTGCACAAAGTACACGCGTTACCACGTCGGACTACTGAGGTTCATACGGTACCACGATGGAGTACAGAGGTACATAAGGTACAAACGATGATTTACGTACCCACACACAGTACAACGCGAAATTACACCATTAAGCTCTGCACGGTGCGGTATTACACAAAATACACGCGATACCACGTCGAACTCCTCAGGTACATACAGTACCACGATGTAGTACCGAGGTACATACGGTACAAACGGTGTGTTACGTACCGAAACACGGTACAACACGAAATTATACCATTACGCACTGCACGGCGGGATGTAACACCATCACGCACTGCACGGAGAGGTATTGCACAAAGTACACGCGATTACACGTCGGACTCCTCAGGTACATACGGTACCACGATGTAGTACCGAGGTACATACGGTACAAACGGTGTGTTAAATTCCGCCGTGGTATAAGACAGGGTCACTTTTGTTGTCACTTGGTGAACACTGGTGAAAAGTGTTCACCTTGTTTAATCGTGCAAAGTATGTCTCTCGTAAAAACACTCTCTGCTCAACAAACACTTAAACAAGTCACCACAAAAGTGACCCTATCTTATACCACGGCGGAAATGTCTTTTTCAACAATAGTATAATTATATCAAGGCGGAGTTTAACGCTGATTTCAACAATATCATAGTTATACATGTACCACGGCGAAGTTTAACGCCGTTCTCAACAGTTTTACAGTTATATCACGGCCGAGTTTAACGCCGTTTTCAACATTATTACAGTTACATCACGGCGGAGTTTAACGCCATTTTTAACAATATAACAGGTATACCACTGCCGAGTTTATCGCCGTTTTCAACAATATTACAGGTAGACCACGGCGGAGTTTAACGACGTTTTCAACATTGTTAAAGTTATACCATGGCGGAATTTAACGCCTATTTCAACAATATTACAGTTATATCACGGCAGAGTTTATCGCCGTTTTCTACAAAATTACAGTTATACCACTGCGAAGTTTTAATGCCGTTTTCAACATTATTACAGTTACATCACGGCGGAGTTTAACGCCATTATTAACAATATAACAGGTATACTACTGCCGAGTTTATCGCCGTTTTCAACAATATTACAGTTAGACCACGGCGGAGTTTATCGCCGTTTTCAACATTGTTAAAGTTATACAATGGCGGAATTTAACGTCATTTTCAACAATATTACAGTTATGCCAAGGCGGAATTTAACGTCTTTTTCAACAGTTTTCCAGTTATACCACGGCGAAGTTTAACACCGTTTTCAACATTAATACAGTTATACGAAGGCGGAATTTAACATCGATTTCAACAGTTTTCCAGTTATACCACGCCGAAGTTTAACGCCGTTCTCAACAGTTTTACTGTTATATCACGGCCGAGTTTAACGCCATTTTTAACAATATAACAGGTACACCACTGCCGAGTTTATCAACGTTTTCAACAATATTACAGGTAGATCACGGCGGAGTTTAACGCCGTTTTCAACATTGTTAAAGTTATATCACGGCGGAGTTTATCGCCGTTTTCTACAAAATTACAGTTATACCACGGCGAAGTTTAACGCCGTTTTCAACATTATTACAGTTACATCACGGCGGAGTTTAACGCCATTTTTAACAATATAACAGGTTTATCGCCGTTTTCAACAATATTACAGTTAGACCACGGCGGAGTTTAACGCCGTTTTCAACATTGTTAAAGTTATACCATGGCGGAATTTAACGTCATTTTCAACAATATTACAGCTATACCACGGCGAAGTTGAACTCAATTCTCAACATTATTAAAGTTATATCAACTCGGAGTTTAACGCCATTTTTAACAATATTACAGTTATACCAGGACAGGGTTTATCGCCCATTTCAACAATATTACAGTTATACCACGGTGGAGTTTAACACCGTTTTCAACATTAATACAGTTATACCGAGGCGGAATTTAACGTCTTTTTTCAACAGTTTTCCAGTTATACCACAGCGGAGTTTAACACCGTTTTCAACATTAATACAGTTATACGAAGGCGGAATTTAACATCTTTTTCAACAGTTTTCCAGTTATACCACGTAGGAGTTTAACGTCGTTTTCAACAATATTACAATTATTTAAGGCGGAATTTCAGGTCTTTTTTCAACAATATTACAGTTATAATATTCCATGTAGTACCGAGGTACATACGGTACAAACGGTGTGTTACGTACCGAAACACGGTACAACACGAAATTATACCATTACGCACTGCACGGCGGGATATTGCACAAAGTACACGCGGTACCACGTCGGACAACTGAGGTACATACGGTAGGTACCACGATGTAGTACCGAGGTACATACGGTACAAACGGTGTCTTACGTACCGAAACACGGTACTACGCGAAATTACACCATTACGCATTGCACGGTACGGTATTACACAAAGTACACGCGATACCACGTCGGACTACTCAGGTACATATGATACAAACGGTGTGTTAGTGTACCGACACATAGTACAACGCGAAATTACACCATTACGCACTGCACGGCGGGGTATTACACAAAGTACACGCGGTACCACGTCGGACTCCTAAGGAAGAACCGTATGTACATAAGGTACACAAGGTGTGTTACGTACCGAAACACGGTACAACACGAAATTATACCATTACGCACTGCACGGCGGGATATTGCACAAAGTACACGCGGTACCACGTCGGACTACTGAGGTACATACTGTACCACGATGTAGTACAGAGGTACATCCGGTACAAACGGTGTGTTACGTACCGAAACACGGTACAACACGAAATTATACCATTACGCACTGCACGGCGGGATATTGCACAAAGTACACGCGGTACCACGTCGGACTACTGAGGTACCACGATGTAGTACAGAGGTACATAACGTACAAACGATGTGTTACATACCGACACAAGGTACAACGTGAAATTACACCATTGCGCACTGCACGGTAAGGTATTACACAAAGTTCACGAGGTACCACGTCGGACTACTCAGGTACATACGGTACCACGATGTAGTACCGAGGTACACACGGTACAAACGGTGGGTAACGTACCGAAACACGGTACAACACGAAATTATACCATAACGCACTGCACGGCGGGATATTGCACAAAGTACACGCGGTACCACGTCGGACAACTGAGGTACATACGGTACCACGATGTAGTACCTCGGTACATACGGTACAAACGCTGTCTTACGTACCGACACACGGTACAACGCGAAATTACACCATTACGCATTGCACGGTGCGGTATTACACAAAGTACACGCGATACCACGTCGGACTACTCAGGTACATACGGTACCACGATGTAGTACCGAGGTACATACGGTACAAACGGTGGGTTACGTACCGAAACACGGTACAACACGAAATTATACCATAACGCACTGCACGGCGGGATATTGCACAAAGTACACGCAGTACCACGTCGGACTACTGTGGTACATACGGTACCACGATGTAGTACCGAGGTACATAAGGTACAAACGATGTGTTACGTACCCACACACAGTACAACGCGAAATTACACCATTACGTCGGACTCCTCAGGTACATACGGTACAAACGGTGGGTAACGTACCGAAACACGGCACAACACGAAATTATACCATTACGCACTGCACGGCGAGATATTGCACAAAGTACACGCAGTACCATGTCGGACTACTGAGGTACATACGGTACCACGATGTAGTACAGAGGTACATAAGGTACAAACGATGTGTTACGTACCCACACACAGTACAACGAAATTACACCATTACGCACTGCACGGTGCGGTATTACACAAAGTACACGCGATACCACATCGGACTACTCAGGTACATATGATACAAACGGTCTGTTTACGTACCGAAATACGGTACAACACAAAATTACGCCATTACGCACTGCACAGCGAGGTATTGCACAAAGAGCACGTCGGACTACTCAAGTACATACGGTACCACGATGTAGTACCGAGGTACATACGGTACAAACGGTGTGTTACGTACCGAAACGCGGTACAACACGAAATTATACCATTACGCACTGCACGGCGGGATATTGCACAAAGTACACGCGGTACCACGTCGGACTACTGAGGTACATACGGTACCACGATGGAGTACAGAGGTACATAAGGTACAAACGATGATTTACGTACCCACACACAGTACAACACGAAATTACACCATTACGCACTGCACGGTGCGGTATTACACAAAGTACACGCGATACCACGTCGAACTCCTCAGGTACATACAGTACCACGATGTAGTACCGAGGTACATACGGTACAAACGGTGTGTTACGTACCGAAACACGGTACAACACGAAATTATACCATTACGCACTGCTAGGCGGGATATTGCACAAAGTACACGCGGTACCACGTCGGACTACTGAGGTACATAAGGTACAAACGATGATTTACGTACCCACACACAGTACAACGCGAAATTACACCATTAAGCTCTGCACGGTGCGGTATTACACAAAATACACGCGATACCACGTCGAACTCCTCAGGTACATACAGTACCACGATGTAGTACCGAGGTACATACGGTACAAACGGTGTGTTACGTACCGAAACACGGTACAACACGAAATTATACCATTACGCACTGCACGGCGGGATGTAACACCATCACGCACTGCACGGAGAGGTATTGCACAAAGTACACGCGATTACACGTCGGACTCCTCAGGTACATACGGTACCACGATGTAGTACCGAGGTACATACGGTACAAACGGTGTGTTAAATTCCGCCGTGGTATAAGACAGGGTCACTTTTGTTGTCACTTGGTGAACACTGGTGAAAAGTGTTCACCTTGTTTAATCGTGCAAAGTATGTCTCTCGTAAAAACACTCTCTGCTCA
Source organism: Serripes groenlandicus (assembly GCA_031761405.1). Lineage (NCBI taxonomy): Eukaryota > Metazoa > Mollusca > Bivalvia > Cardiida > Cardiidae > Serripes > Serripes groenlandicus. Next base: position 150,632,308 of record JASEVX010000002.1, on the reverse strand, counting down.
ACAAACACTTAAACAAGTCACCACAAAAGTGACCCTATCTTATACCACGGCGGAAATGTCTTTTTCAACAATAGTATAATTATATCAAGGCGGAGTTTAACGCTGATTTCAACAATATCATAGTTATACATGTACCACGGCGAAGTTTAACGCCGTTCTCAACAGTTTTACAGTTATATCACGGCCGAGTTTAACGCCGTTTTCAACATTATTACAGTTACATCACGGCGGAGTTTAACGCCATTTTTAACAATATAACAGGTATACCACTGCCGAGTTTATCGCCGTTTTCAACAATATTACAGGTAGACCACGGCGGAGTTTAACGACGTTTTCAACATTGTTAAAGTTATACCATGGCGGAATTTAACGCCTATTTCAACAATATTACAGTTATATCACGGCAGAGTTTATCGCCGTTTTCTACAAAATTACAGTTATACCACAGCGAAGTTTTAATGCCGTTTTCAACATTATTACAGTTACATCACGGCGGAGTTTAACGCCATTATTAACAATATAACAGGTATACCACTGCCGAGTTTATCGCCGTTTTCAACAATATTACAGTTAGACCACGGCGGAGTTTATCGCCGTTTTCAACATTGTTAAAGTTATACAATGGCGGAATTTAACGTCATTTTCAACAATATTACAGTTATGCCAAGGCGGAATTTAACGTCTTTTTCAACAGTTTTCCAGTTATACCACGGCGAAGTTTAACACCGTTTTCAACATTAATACAGTTCTACGAAGGCGGAATTTAACATCGATTTCAACAGTTTTCCAGTTATACCACACCGAAGTTTAACGCCGTTCTCAACAGTTTTACTGTTATATCACGGCCGAGTTTAACGCCATTTTTAACAATATAACAGGTACACCACTGCCGAGTTTATCGACGTTTTCAACAATATTACAGGTAGATCACGGCGGAGTTTATCGCCGTTTTCAACATTGTTAAAGTTATACAATGGCGGAATTTAACGTCATTTTCAACAATATTACAGTTATAGCAAGGCGGAATTTAACGTCTTTTTCAACAGTTTTCCAGTTATACCACGGCGAAGTTTAACACCGTTTTCAACATTAATACAGTTATACGAAGGCGGAATTTAACATCGATTTCAACAGTTTTCCAGTTATACCACGCCGAAGTTTAACGCCGTTCTCAACAGTTTTACAGTTATATCACGGCCGAGTTTATCGCCGTTTTCAACAAAATTACAGTTATACCACGGCGAAGTTGAACGCCGTTTTCAACATTATTACAGTTACATCACGGCGGAATTTAACGCCATTTTTAACAATATAACAGGTATACCACTGCCGAGTTTATCGCCGTTTTCAACAATATTACAGGTAGACCACGGCGGAGTTTAACGACGTTTTCAACATTGTTAAAGTTATACCATGGCGGAATTTAACGCCTATTTCAACAATATTACAGTTATATCACGGCAGAGTTTATCGCCGTTTTCTACAAAATTACAGTTATACCACAGCGAAGTTTTAATGCCGTTTTCAACATTATTACAGTTACATCACTGCGGAGTTTAACGCCATTATTAACAATATAACAGGTATACCACTGCCGAGTTTATCGCCGTTTTCAACAATATTACAGTTAGACCACGGCGGAGTTTATCGCCGTTTTCAACATTGTTAAAGTTATACAATGGCGGAATTTAACGTCATTTTCAACAATATTACAGTTATGCCAAGGCGGAATTTAACGTCTTTTTCAACAGTTTTCCAGTTATACCACGGCGAAGTTTAACACCGTTTTCAACATTAATACAGTTCTACGAAGGCGGAATTTAACATCGATTTCAACAGTTTTCCAGTTATACCACACCGAAGTTTAACGCCGTTCTCAACAGTTTTACTGTTATATCACGGCCGAGTTTAACGCCATTTTTAACAATATAACAGGTACACCACTGCCGAGTTTATCGACGTTTTCAACAATATTACAGGTAGATCACGGCGGAGTTTATCGCCGTTTTCAACATTGTTAAAGTTATACAATGGCGGAATTTAACGTCATTTTCAACAATATTACAGTTATAGCAAGGCGGAATTTAACGTCTTTTTCAACAGTTTTCCAGTTATACCACGGCGAAGTTTAACACCGTTTTCAACATTAATACAGTTATACGAAGGCGGAATTTAACATCGATTTCAACAGTTTTCCAGTTATACCACGCCGAAGTTTAACGCCGTTCTCAACAGTTTTACAGTTATATCACGGCCGAGTTTATCGCCGTTTTCAACAAAATTACAGTTATACCACGGCGAAGTTTAACGCCGTTTTCAACATTATTACAGTTACATCACGGCGGAATTTAACGCCATTTTTAACAATATAACAGGTATACCACTGCCGAGTTTATCGCCGTTTTCAACAATATTACAGGTAGACCACGGCGGAGTTTAACGACGTTTTCAACATTGTTAAAGTTATACCATGGCGGAATTTAACGCCTATTTCAACAATATTACAGTTATATCACGGCAGAGTTTATCGCCGTTTTCTACAAAATTACAGTTATACCACAGCGAAGTTTTAATGCCGTTTTCAACATTATTACAGTTACATCATGGCGGAGTTTAACGCCATTATTAACAATATAACAAGTATACCACTGCCGAGGTTATCGCCGTTTTCAACAATATTACAGTTAGACCACGGCGCAGTTTAACGTCATTTTTAACAATATAACAGGTATACTACTGTCGAGTTTATCGCCGTTTTCAACAATATTACAGTTAGACCACGGCGGAGTTTATCGCCGTTTTCAACATTGTTAAAGATATACAATGGCGGAATTTAACGTCATTTTCAACAATATTACAGTTATATCACGGCAGAGTTTATCGCCGTTTTCTACAAAATTACAGTTATACCACAGCGAAGTTTTAATGCCGTTTTCAACATTATTACAGTTACATCACTGCGGAGTTTAACGCCATTATTAACAATATAACAGGTATACCACTGCCGAGTTTATCGCCGTTTTCAACAATATTACAGTTAGACCACGGCGGAGTTTATCGCCGTTTTCAACATTGTTAAAGTTATACAATGGCGGAATTTAACGTCATTTTCAACAATATTACAGTTATGCCAAGGCGGAATTTAACGTCTTTTTCAACAGTTTTCCAGTTATACCACGGCGAAGTTTAACACCGTTTTCAACATTAATACAGTTCTACGAAGGCGGAATTTAACATCGATTTCAACAGTTTTCCAGTTATACCACACCGAAGTTTAACGCCGTTCTCAACAGTTTTACTGTTATATCACGGCCGAGTTTAACGCCATTTTTAACAATATAACAGGTACACCACTGCCGAGTTTATCGACGTTTTCAACAATATTACAGGTAGATCACGGCGGAGTTTATCGCCGTTTTCAACATTGTTAAAGTTATACAATGGCGGAATTTAACGTCATTTTCAACAATATTACAGTTATAGCAAGGCGGAATTTAACGTCTTTTTCAACAGTTTTCCAGTTATACCACGGCGAAGTTTAACACCGTTTTCAACATTAATACAGTTATACGAAGGCGGAATTTAACATCGATTTCAACAGTTTTCCAGTTATACCACGCCGAAGTTTAACGCCGTTCTCAACAGTTTTACAGTTATATCACGGCCGAGTTTATCGCCGTTTTCAACAAAATTACAGTTATACCACGGCGAAGTTTAACGCCGTTTTCAACATTATTACAGTTACATCACGGCGGAATTTAACGCCATTTTTAACAATATAACAGGTATACCACTGCCGAGTTTATCGCCGTTTTCAACAATATTACAGGTAGACCACGGCGGAGTTTAACGACGTTTTCAACATTGTTAAAGTTATACCATGGCGGAATTTAACGCCTATTTCAACAATATTACAGTTATATCACGGCAGAGTTTATCGCCGTTTTCTACAAAATTACAGTTATACCACAGCGAAGTTTTAATGCCGTTTTCAACATTATTACAGTTACATCATGGCGGAGTTTAACGCCATTATTAACAATATAACAAGTATACCACTGCCGAGGTTATCGCCGTTTTCAACAATATTACAGTTAGACCACGGCGCAGTTTAACGTCATTTTTAACAATATAACAGGTATACTACTGTCGAGTTTATCGCCGTTTTCAACAATATTACAGTTAGACCACGGCGGAGTTTATCGCCGTTTTCAACATTGTTAAAGATATACAATGGCGGAATTTAACGTCATTTTCAACAATATTACAGTTATGCCAAGGCGGAATTTAACGTCTTTTTCAACAGTTTTCCAGTTATACCACGGCGAAGTTTAACACCGTTTTCAACATTAATACAGTTATACGAAGGCGGAATTTAACATCGATTTCAACAGTTTTCCAGTTATACCACGCCGAAGTTTAACGCCGTTCTCAAGAGTTTTACTGTTATATCACGGCCGAGTTTAACGCCATTTTTAACAATATAACAGGTACACCACTGCCGAGTTTATCGACGTTTTCAACAATATTACAGGTAGATCACGGCGGAGTTTAACGCCGTTTTCAACATTGTTAAAGTTATATCACGGCGGAGTTTATCGCCGTTTTCTACAAAATTACAGTTATACCACGGCGAAGTTTAACGCCGTTTTCAACATTATTACAGTTACATCACGGCGGAGTTTAACGCCATTTTTAACAATATAACAGGTTTATCGCCGTTTTCAACAATATTAAAGTTAGACCACGGCGGAGTTTAACGCCATTTTTAACAATATAACAGGTATACCACTGCCGAGTTTATCGCCGTTTTCAACAATATTACAGGTAGACCACGGCGGAGTTTATCGACGTTTTCAACAATATTACAGGTAGATCACGGCGGAGTTTAACGCCGTTTTCAACATTGTTAAAGTTATATCACGGCGGAGTTTATCGCCGTTTTCTACAAAATTACAGTTATACCAAGGCGAAGTTTATCGCCGTTTTCAACATTATTACAGTTACATCACGGCGGAGTTTAACGCCATTTTTAACAATATAACAGGTTTATCGCCGTTTTCAACAATATTACAGTTAGACCACGACGGAGTTTAACGCCATTTTTAACAATATAACAGGTATACCACTGCCGAGTTTATCGCCGTTTTCAACAATATTACAGTTAGACCACGGCGGAGTTTAACGCCGTTTTCAACATTGTTAAAGTTATACCATGGCGGAATTTAACGTCATTTTCAACAATATTACAGCTATACCACGGCGAAGTTGAACTCAATTCTCAACATTATTAAAGTTATATCAACTCGAAGTTTAACGCCATTTTTAACAATATTACAGTTATACCAGGACAGGGTTTATCGCCCATTTCAACAATATTACAGTTATACCACGGTGGAGTTTAACACCGTTTTCAACATTAATACAGTTATACCGAGGCGGAATTTAACCTCTTTTTTCAACAGTTTTCCAGTTATACCACAGCGGAGTTTAACACCGTTTTCAACATTAATACAGTTATACGAAGGCGGAATTTAACATCTTTTTCAACAGTTTTCCAGTTATACCACGTAGGAGTTTAACGTCGTTTTCAACAATATTACAATTATTTAAGGCGGAATTTCAGGTCTTTTTCAACAATATTACAGTTATAATATTCCATGTAGTACCGAGGTACAAACGGTACAAACGGTGTGTTACGTACCGAAACACGGTACAACACGAAATTATACCATTACGCACTGCACGGCGGGATATTGCACAAAGTACACGCGGTACCACGTCGGACAACTGAGGTACATACGGTACCACGATGTAGGCACATACGGTACCACGACGCGAAATTACACCATTACGCATTGCACGGTACGGTATTACACAAAGTACACGCGATACCACGTCGGACTACTCAGGTACATATGATACAAACGGTGTGTTAGTGTACCGACACATAGTACAACGCGAAATTACACCATTACGCACTGCACGGCGGGGTATTACACAAAGTACACGCGATACCACGTCGGACTCCTAAGGAAGAACCGTATGTACATAAGGTACACAAGGTGTGTTACGTACCGAAACACGGTACAACACGAAATTATACCATTACGCACTGCACGGCGGGATATTGCACAAAGTACACGCGGTACCACGTCGGACTACTGAGGTACATACTGTACCACGATGTAGTACAGAGGTACATCCGGTACAAACGGTGTGTTACGTACCGAAACACGGTACAACACGAAATTATACCATTACGCACTGCACGGCGGGATATTGCACAAAGTACACGCGGTACCACGTCGGACTACTGAGGTACCACGATGTAGTACAGAGGTACATAACGTACAAACGATGTGTTACATACCGACACAAGGTACAACGTGAAATTACACCATTGCGCACTGCACGGTAAGGTATTACACAAAGTTCACGAGGTACCACGTCGGACTACTCAGGTACATACGGTACCACGATGTAGTACCGAGGTACACACGGTACAAACGGTAGGTAACGTACCGAAACACGGTACAACACGAAATTATACCATAACGCACTGCACGGCGGGATATTGCACAAAGTACACGCGGTACCACGTCGAACAACTGAGGTACATACGGTACCACGATGTAGTACCTCGGTACATACGGTACAAACGCTGTCTTACGTACCGACACACGGTACGACGCGAAATTACACCATTACGCATTGCACGGTGCGGTATTACACAAAGTACACGCGATACTACGTCGGACTACTCAGGTACATACGGTACCACGATGTAGTACCGAGGTACATACGGTACAAACGGTGGGTTACGTACCGAAACACGGTACAACACGAAATTATACCATAACGCACTGCACGGCGGGATATTGCACAAAGTACACGCAGTACCACGTCGGACTACTGTGGTACATACGGTACCACGATGTAGTACCGAGGTACATAAGGTACAAACGATGTGTTACGTACCCACACACAGTACAACGCGAAATTACACCATTACGTCGGACTCCTCAGGTACATACGGTACAAACGGTGGGTTACGTACCGAAACACGGCACAACACGAAATTATACCATTACGCACTGCACGGCGAGATATTGCACAAAGTACACGCAGTACCATGTCGGACTACTGAGGTACATACGGTACCACGATGTAGTACAGAGGTACATAAGGTACAAACGATGTGTTACGTACCCACACACAGTACAACGAAATTACACCATTACGCACTGCACGGTGCGGTATTACACAAAGTACACGCGATACCACATCGGACTACTCAGGTACATATGATACAAACGGTCTGTTACGTACCGAAATACGGTACAACACAAAATTACGCCATTACGCACTGCACAGCGAGGTATTGCACAAAGAGCACGTCGGACTACTCAAGTACATACGGTACCACGATGTAGTACCGAGGTACATACGGTACAAACGGTGTGTTACGTACCGAAACGCGGTACAACACGAAATTATACCATTACGCACTGCACGGCGGGATATTGCACAAAGTACACGCGGTACCACGTCGGACTACTGAGGTACATACGGTACCACGATGGAGTACAGAGGTACATAAGGTACAAACGATGATTTACGTACCCACACACAGTACAACACGAAATTACACCATTACGCACTGCACGGTGCGGTATTACACAAAGTACACGCGATACCACGGCGAACTCCTCAGGTACATACAGTACCACGATGTAGTACCGAGGTACATACGGTACAAACGGTGTGTTACGTACCGAAACACGGTACAACACGAAATTATACCATTACGCACTGCACGGCGGGATATTGCACAAAGTACACGCGGTACCACGTCGGACTACTGAGGTTCATACGGTACCACGATGGAGTACAGAGGTACATAAGGTACAAACGATGATTTACGTACCCACACACAGTACAACGCGAAATTACACCATTAAGCTCTGCACGGTGCGGTATTACACAAAATACACGCGATACCACGTCGAACTCCTCAGGTACATACAGTACCACGATGTAGTACCGAGGTACATACGGTACAAACGGTGTGTTACGTACCGAAACACGGTACAACACGAAATTATACCATTACGCACTGCACGGCGGGATGTAACACCATCACGCACTGCACGGAGAGGTATTGCACAAAGTACACGCGATTACACGTCGGACTCCTCAGGTACATACGGTACCACGATGTAGTACCGAGGTACATACGGTACAAACGGTGTGTTAAATTCCGCCGTGGTATAAGACAGGGTCACTTTTGTTGTCACTTGGTGAACACTGGTGAAAAGTGTTCACCTTGTTTAATCGTGCAAAGTATGTCTCTCGTAAAAACACTCTCTGCTCAACAAACACTTAAACAAGTCACCACAAAAGTGACCCTATCTTATACCACGGCGGAAATGTCTTTTTCAACAATAGTATAATTATATCAAGGCGGAGTTTAACGCTGATTTCAACAATATCATAGTTATACATGTACCACGGCGAAGTTTAACGCCGTTCTCAACAGTTTTACAGTTATATCACGGCCGAGTTTAACGCCGTTTTCAACATTATTACAGTTACATCACGGCGGAGTTTAACGCCATTTTTAACAATATAACAGGTATACCACTGCCGAGTTTATCGCCGTTTTCAACAATATTACAGGTAGACCACGGCGGAGTTTAACGACGTTTTCAACATTGTTAAAGTTATACCATGGCGGAATTTAACGCCTATTTCAACAATATTACAGTTATATCACGGCAGAGTTTATCGCCGTTTTCTACAAAATTACAGTTATACCACTGCGAAGTTTTAATGCCGTTTTCAACATTATTACAGTTACATCACGGCGGAGTTTAACGCCATTATTAACAATATAACAGGTATACTACTGCCGAGTTTATCGCCGTTTTCAACAATATTACAGTTAGACCACGGCGGAGTTTATCGCCGTTTTCAACATTGTTAAAGTTATACAATGGCGGAATTTAACGTCATTTTCAACAATATTACAGTTATGCCAAGGCGGAATTTAACGTCTTTTTCAACAGTTTTCCAGTTATACCACGGCGAAGTTTAACACCGTTTTCAACATTAATACAGTTATACGAAGGCGGAATTTAACATCGATTTCAACAGTTTTCCAGTTATACCACGCCGAAGTTTAACGCCGTTCTCAACAGTTTTACTGTTATATCACGGCCGAGTTTAACGCCATTTTTAACAATATAACAGGTACACCACTGCCGAGTTTATCGACGTTTTCAACAATATTACAGGTAGATCACGGCGGAGTTTAACGCCGTTTTCAACATTGTTAAAGTTATATCACGGCGGAGTTTATCGCCGTTTTCTACAAAATTACAGTTATACCACGGCGAAGTTTAACGCCGTTTTCAACATTATTACAGTTACATCACGGCGGAGTTTAACGCCATTTTTAACAATATAACAGGTTTATCGCCGTTTTCAACAATATTACAGTTAGACCACGGCGGAGTTTAACGCCGTTTTCAACATTGTTAAAGTTATACCATGGCGGAATTTAACGTCATTTTCAACAATATTACAGCTATACCACGGCGAAGTTGAACTCAATTCTCAACATTATTAAAGTTATATCAACTCGGAGTTTAACGCCATTTTTAACAATATTACAGTTATACCAGGACAGGGTTTATCGCCCATTTCAACAATATTACAGTTATACCACGGTGGAGTTTAACACCGTTTTCAACATTAATACAGTTATACCGAGGCGGAATTTAACGTCTTTTTTCAACAGTTTTCCAGTTATACCACAGCGGAGTTTAACACCGTTTTCAACATTAATACAGTTATACGAAGGCGGAATTTAACATCTTTTTCAACAGTTTTCCAGTTATACCACGTAGGAGTTTAACGTCGTTTTCAACAATATTACAATTATTTAAGGCGGAATTTCAGGTCTTTTTTCAACAATATTACAGTTATAATATTCCATGTAGTACCGAGGTACATACGGTACAAACGGTGTGTTACGTACCGAAACACGGTACAACACGAAATTATACCATTACGCACTGCACGGCGGGATATTGCACAAAGTACACGCGGTACCACGTCGGACAACTGAGGTACATACGGTAGGTACCACGATGTAGTACCGAGGTACATACGGTACAAACGGTGTCTTACGTACCGAAACACGGTACTACGCGAAATTACACCATTACGCATTGCACGGTACGGTATTACACAAAGTACACGCGATACCACGTCGGACTACTCAGGTACATATGATACAAACGGTGTGTTAGTGTACCGACACATAGTACAACGCGAAATTACACCATTACGCACTGCACGGCGGGGTATTACACAAAGTACACGCGGTACCACGTCGGACTCCTAAGGAAGAACCGTATGTACATAAGGTACACAAGGTGTGTTACGTACCGAAACACGGTACAACACGAAATTATACCATTACGCACTGCACGGCGGGATATTGCACAAAGTACACGCGGTACCACGTCGGACTACTGAGGTACATACTGTACCACGATGTAGTACAGAGGTACATCCGGTACAAACGGTGTGTTACGTACCGAAACACGGTACAACACGAAATTATACCATTACGCACTGCACGGCGGGATATTGCACAAAGTACACGCGGTACCACGTCGGACTACTGAGGTACCACGATGTAGTACAGAGGTACATAACGTACAAACGATGTGTTACATACCGACACAAGGTACAACGTGAAATTACACCATTGCGCACTGCACGGTAAGGTATTACACAAAGTTCACGAGGTACCACGTCGGACTACTCAGGTACATACGGTACCACGATGTAGTACCGAGGTACACACGGTACAAACGGTGGGTAACGTACCGAAACACGGTACAACACGAAATTATACCATAACGCACTGCACGGCGGGATATTGCACAAAGTACACGCGGTACCACGTCGGACAACTGAGGTACATACGGTACCACGATGTAGTACCTCGGTACATACGGTACAAACGCTGTCTTACGTACCGACACACGGTACAACGCGAAATTACACCATTACGCATTGCACGGTGCGGTATTACACAAAGTACACGCGATACCACGTCGGACTACTCAGGTACATACGGTACCACGAGGTAGTACCGAGGTACATACGGTACAAACGGTGGGTTACGTACCGAAACACGGTACAACACGAAATTATACCATAACGCACTGCACGGCGGGATATTGCACAAAGTACACGCAGTACCACGTCGGACTACTGTGGTACATACGGTACCACGATGTAGTACCGAGGTACATAAGGTACAAACGATGTGTTACGTACCCACACACAGTACAACGCGAAATTACACCATTACGTCGGACTCCTCAGGTACATACGGTACAAACGGTGGGTAACGTACCGAAACACGGCACAACACGAAATTATACCATTACGCACTGCACGGCGAGATATTGCACAAAGTACACGCAGTACCATGTCGGACTACTGAGGTACATACGGTACCACGATGTAGTACAGAGGTACATAAGGTACAAACGATGTGTTACGTACCCACACACAGTACAACGAAATTACACCATTACGCACTGCACGGTGCGGTATTACACAAAGTACACGCGATACCACATCGGACTACTCAGGTACATATGATACAAACGGTCTGTTACGTACCGAAATACGGTACAACACAAAATTACGCCATTACGCACTGCACAGCGAGGTATTGCACAAAGAGCACGTCGGACTACTCAAGTACATACGGTACCACGATGTAGTACCGAGGTACATACGGTACAAACGGTGTGTTACGTACCGAAACGCGGTACAACACGAAATTATACCATTACGCACTGCACGGCGGGATATTGCACAAAGTACACGCGGTACCACGTCGGACTACTGAGGTACATACGGTACCACGATGGAGTACAGAGGTACAAACGATGATTTACGTACCCACACACAGTACAACACGAAATTACACCATTACGCACTGCACGGTGCGGTATTACACAAAGTACACGCGATACCACGTCGAACTCCTCAGGTACATACAGTACCACGATGTAGTACCGAGGTACATACGGTACAAACGGTGTGTTACGTACCGAAACACGGTACAACACGAAATTATACCATTACGCACTGCTAGGCGGGATATTGCACAAAGTACACGCGGTACCACGTCGGACTACTGAGGTACATAAGGTACAAACGATGATTTACGTACCCACACACAGTACAACGCGAAATTACACCATTAAGCTCTGCACGGTGCGGTATTACACAAAATACACGCGATACCACGTCGAACTCCTCAGGTACATACAGTACCACGATGTAGTACCGAGGTACATACGGTACAAACGGTGTGTTACGTACCGAAACACGGTACAACACGAAATTATACCATTACGCACTGCACGGCGGGATGTAACACCATCACGCACTGCACGGAGAGGTATTGCACAAAGTACACGCGATTACACGTCGGACTCCTCAGGTACATACGGTACCACGATGTAGTACCGAGGTACATACGGTACAAACGGTGTGTTAAATTCCGCCGTGGTATAAGACAGGGTCACTTTTGTTGTCACTTGGTGAACACTGGTGAAAAGTCTTCACCTTGTTTAATCGTGCAAAGTATGTCTCTCGTAAAAACACTCTCTGCTCAACAAACACTTAAACAAGTCACCACAAAAGTGACCCTATCTTATACCACGGCGGAAATGTCTTTTTCAACAATAGTATAATTATATCAAGGCGGAGTTTAACGCTGATTTCAACAATATCATAGTTATACATGTACCACGGCGAAGTTTAACGCCGTTCTCAACAGTTTTACAGTTATATCACGGCCGAGTTTAACGCCGTTTTCAACATTATTACAGTTACATCACGGCGGAGTTTAACGCCATTTTTAACAATATAACAGGTATACCACTGCCGAGTTTATCGCCGTTTTCAACAATATTACAGGTAGACCACGGCGGAGTTTAACGACGTTTTCAACATTGTTAAAGTTATACCATGGCGGAATTTAACGCCTATTTCAACAATATTACAGTTATATCACGGCAGAGTTTATCGCCGTTTTCTACAAAATTACAGTTATACCACAGCGAAGTTTTAATGCCGTTTTCAACATTATTACAGTTACATCACGGCGGAGTTTAACGCCATTATTAACAATATAACAGGTATACCACTGCCGAGTTTATCGCCGTTTTCAACAATATTACAGTTAGACCACGGCGGAGTTTATCGCCGTTTTCAACATTGTTAAAGTTATACAATGGCGGAATTTAACGTCATTTTCAACAATATTACAGTTATGCCAAGGCGGAATTTAACGTCTTTTTCAACAGTTTTCCAGTTATACCACGGCGAAGTTTAACACCGTTTTCAACATTAATACAGTTCTACGAAGGCGGAATTTAACATCGATTTCAACAGTTTTCCAGTAATACCACACCGAAGTTTAACGCCGTTCTCAACAGTTTTACTGTTATATCACGGCCGAGTTTAACGCCATTTTTAACAATATAACAGGTACACCACTGCCGAGTTTATCGACGTTTTCAACAATATTACAGGTAGATCACGGCGGAGTTTATCGCCGTTTTCAACATTGTTAAAGTTATACAATGGCGGAATTTAACGTCATTTTCAACAATATTACAGTTATAGCAAGGCGGAATTTAACGTCTTTTTCAACAGTTTTCCAGTTATACCACGGCGAAGTTTAACACCGTTTTCAACATTAATACAGTTATACGAAGGCGGAATTTAACATCGATTTCAACAGTTTTCCAGTTATACCACGCCGAAGTTTAACGCCGTTCTCAACAGTTTTACAGTTATATCACGGCCGAGTTTATCGCCGTTTTCAACAAAATTACAGTTATACCACGGCGAAGTTGAACGCCGTTTTCAACATTATTACAGTTACATCACGGCGGAATTTAACGCCATTTTTAACAATATAACAGGTATACCACTGCCGAGTTTATCGCCGTTTTCAACAATATTACAGGTAGACCACGGCGGAGTTTAACGACGTTTTCAACATTGTTAAAGTTATACCATGGCGGAATTTAACGCCTATTTCAACAATATTACAGTTATATCACGGCAGAGTTTATCGCCGTTTTCTACAAAATTACAGTTATACCACAGCGAAGTTTTAATGCCGTTTTCAACATTATTACAGTTACATCACTGCGGAGTTTAACGCCATTATTAACAATATAACAGGTATACCACTGCCGAGTTTATCGCCGTTTTCAACAATATTACAGTTAGACCACGGCGGAGTTCATCGCCGTTTTCAACATTGTTAAAGTTATACAATGGCGGAATTTAACGTCATTTTCAACAATATTACAGTTATGCCAAGGCGGAATTTAACGTCTTTTTCAACAGTTTTCCAGTTATACCACGGCGAAGTTTAACACCGTTTTCAACATTAATACAGTTCTACGAAGGCGGAATTTAACATCGATTTCAACAGTTTTCCAGTTATACCACACCGAAGTTTAACGCCGTTCTCAACAGTTTTACTGTTATATCACGGCCGAGTTTAACGCCATTTTTAACAATATAACAGGTACACCACTGCCGAGTTTATCGACGTTTCAACAATATTACAGGTAGATCACGGCGGAGTTTATCGCCGTTTTCAACATTGTTAAAGTTATACAATGGCGGAATTTAACGTCATTTTCAACAATATTACAGTTATAGCAAGGCGGAATTTAACGTCTTTTTCAACAGTTTTCCAGTTATACCACGGCGAAGTTTAACACCGTTTTCAACATTAATACAGTTATACGAAGGCGGAATTTAACATCGATTTCAACAGTTTTCCAGTTATACAACGCCGAAGTTTAACGCCGTTCTCAACAGTTTTACAGTTATATCACGGCCGAGTTTATCGCCGTTTTCAACAAAATTACAGTTATACCACGGCGAAGTTTAACGCCGTTTTCAACATTATTACAGTTACATCACGGCGGAATTTAACGCCATTTTTAACAATATAACAGGTATACCACTGCCGAGTTTATCGCCGTTTTCAACAATATTACAGGTAGACCACGGCGGAGTTTAACGACGTTTTCAACATTGTTAAAGTTATACCATGGCGGAATTTAACGCCTATTTCAACAATATTACAGTTATATCACGGCAGAGTTTATCGCCGTTTTCTACAAAATTTCAGTTATACCACAGCGAAGTTTTAATGCCGTTTTCAACATTATTACAGTTACATCATGGCGGAGTTTAACGCCATTATTAACAATATAACAAGTATACCACTGCCGAGTTTATCGCCGTTTTCAACAATATTACAGTTAGACCACGGCGCAGTTTAACGTCATTTTTAACAATATAACAGGTATACTACTGCCGAGTTTATCGCCGTTTTCAACAATATTACAGTTAGACCACGGCGGAGTTTATCGCCGTTTTCAACATTGTTAAAGTTATACAATGGCGGAATTTAACGTCATTTTCAACAATATTACAGTTATGCCAAGGCGGAATTTAACGTCTTTTTCAACAGTTTTCCAGTTATACCACGGCGAAGTTTAACACCGTTTTCAACATTAATACAGTTATACGAAGGCGGAATTTAACATCGATTTCAACAGTTTTCCAGTTATACCACGCCGAAGTTTAACGCCGTTCTCAACAGTTTTACTGTTATATCACGGCCGAGTTTAACGCCATTTTTAACAATATAACAGGTACACCACTGCCGAGTTTATCGACGTTTTCAACAATATTACAGGTAGATCACGGCGGAGTTTAACGCCGTTTTCAACATTGTTAAAGTTATATCACGGCGGAGTTTATCGCCGTTTTCTACAAAATTACAGTTATACCACGGCGAAGTTTAACGCCGTTTTCAACATTATTACAGTTACATCACGGCGGAGTTTAACGCCATTTTTAACAATATAACAGGTTTATCGCCGTTTTCAACAATATTACAGTTAGACCACGGCGGAGTTTAACGCCATTTTTAACAATATAACAGGTATACCACTGCCGAGTTTATCGCCGTTTTCAACAATATTACAGTTAGACCACGGCGGAGTTTAACGCCGTTTTCAACATTGTTAAAGTTATACCATGGCGGAATTTAACGTCATTTTCAACAATATTACAGCTATACCACGGCGAAGTTGAACTCAATTCTCAACATTATTAAAGTTATATCAACTCGGAGTTTAACGCCATTTTTAACAATATTACAGTTATACCAGGACAGGGTTTATCGCCCATTTCAACAATATTACAGTTATACCACGGTGGAGTTTAACACCGTTTTCAACATTAATACAGTTATACCGAGGCGGAATTTAACGTCTTTTTTCAACAGTTTTCCAGTTATACCACAGCGGAGTTTAACACCGTTTTCAACATTAATACAGTTATACGAAGGCGGAATTTAACATCTTTTTCAACAGTTTTCCAGTTATACCACGTAGGAGTTTAACGTCGTTTTCAACAATATTACAATTATTTAAGGCGGAATTTCAGGTCTTTTTCAACAATATTACAGTTATAATATTCCATGTAGTACCGAGGTACATACGGTACAAACGGTGTGTTACGTACCGAAACACGGTACAACACGAAATTATACCATTACGCACTGCACGGCGGGATATTTCACAAAGTACACGCGGTACCACGTCGGACAACTGAGGTACATACGGTACCACGATGTAGTACCGAGGTACATACGGTACAAACGGTGTCTTACGTACCGAAACACGGTACTACGCGAAATTACACCATTACGCATTGCACGGTACGGTATTACACAAAGAACACGCGATACCACGTCGGACTACTCAGGTACATATGATACAAACGGTGTGTAAGTGTACCGACACATAGTACAACGCGAAATTACACCATTACGCACTGCACGGTATTAGACACAAAGTACACGCGGTACCACGTCGGACTCCTAAGGAAGAACCGTATGTACATAAGGTACACAAGGTGTGTTACGTACCGAAACACGGTACAACACGAAATTATACCATTACGCACTGCACGGCGGGATATTGCACAAAGTACACGCGGTACCACGTCGGACTACTGAGGTACATACTGTACCACGATGTAGTACAGAGGTACATCCGGTACAAACGGTGTGTTACGTACCGAAACACGGTACAACACGAAATTATACCATTACGCACTGCACGGCGGGATATTGCACAAAGTACACGCGGTACCACGTCGGACTACTGAGGTACCACGATGTAGTACAGAGGTACATAACGTACAAACGATGTGTTACATACCGACACAAGGTACAACGTGAAATTACACCATTGCGCACTGCACGGTAAGGTATTACACAAAGTTCACGAGGTACCACGTCGGACTACTCAGGTACATACGGTACCACGATGTAGTACCGAGGTACACACGGTACAAACGGTGGGTATAGTACCGAAACACGGTACAACACGAAATTATACCATAACGCACTGCACGGCGGGATATTGCACAAAGTACACGCGGTACCACGTCGGACAACTGAGGTACATACGGTACCACGATGTAGTACCTCGGTACATACGGTACAAACGCTGTCTTACGTACCGACACACGGTACAACGCGAAATTACACCATTACGCATTGCACGGTGCGGTATTACACAAAGTACACGCGATACCACGTCGGACTACTCAGGTACATACGGTACCACGATGTAGTACCGAGGTACATACGGTACCACGATGTAGTACCGAGGTACATACGGTACAAACGATGGGTTACGTACCGAAACACGGTACAACACGAAATTATACCATAACGCACTGCACGGCGGGATATTGCACAAAGTACACGCAGTACCACGTCGGACTACTGTGGTACATACGGTACCACGATGTAGTTCCGAGGTACATAAGGTACAAACGATGTGTTACGTACCCACACACAGTACAACGCGAAATTACACCATTACGTCGGACTCCTCAGGTACATACGGTGGGTTACGTACCGAAACACGGCACAACACGAAATTATACCATTACGCACTGCACGGCGAGATATTGCACAAAGTACACGCAGTACCATGTCGGACTACTGAGGTACATACGGTACCACGATGTAGTACAGAGGTACATAAGGTACAAACGATGTGTTACGTACCCACACACAGTACAACGAAATTACACCATTACGCACTGCACGGTGCGGTATTACACAAAGTACACGCGATACCACATCGGACTACTTAGGTACATATGATACAAACGGTCTGTTACGTACCGAAATACGGTACAACACAAAATTACGCCATTACGCACTGCACAGCGAGGTATTGCACAAAGAGCACGTCGGACTACTCAAGTACATACGGTACCACGATGTAGTACCGAGGTACATACGGTACAAACGGTGTGTTACGTACCGAAACGCGGTACAACACGAAATTATACCATTACGCACTGCACGGCGGGATATTGCACAAAGTACACGCGGTACCACGTCGGACTACTGAGGTACATACGGTACCACGATGGAGTACAGAGGTACATAAGGTACAAACGATGATTTACGTACCCACACACAGTACAACACGAAATTACACCATTACGCACTGCACGGTGCGGTATTACACAAAGTACACGCGATACCACGTCGAACTCCTCAGGTACATACAGTACCACGATGTAGTACCGAGGTACATACGGTACAAACGGTGTGTTACGTACCGAAACACGGTACAACACGAAATTATACCATTACGCACTGCACGGCGGGATATTGCACAAAGTACACGCGGTACCACGTCGGACTACTGAGGTTCATACGGTACCACGATGGAGTACAGAGGTACATAAGGTACAAACGATGATTTACGTACCCACACACAGTACAACGCGAAATTACACCATTAAGCTCTGCACGGTGCGGTATTACACAAAATACACGCGATACCACGTCGAACTCCTCAGGTACATACAGTACCACGATGTAGTACCGAGGTACATACGGTACAAACGGTGTGTTACGTACCGAAACACGGTACAACACGAAATTATACCATTACGCACTGCACGGCGGGATGTAACACCATCACGCACTGCACGGAGAGGTATTGCACAAAGTACACGCGATTACACGTCGGACTCCTCAGGTACATACGGTACCACGATGTAGTACCGAGGTACATACGGTACAAACGGTGTGTTAAATTCCGCCGTGGTATAAGACAGGGTCACTTTTGTTGTCACTTGGTGAACACTGGTGAAAAGTGTTCACCTTGTTTAATCGTGCAAAGTATGTCTCTCGTAAAAACACTCTCTGCTCAACAAACACTTAAACAAGTCACCACAAAAGTGACCCTATCTTATACCACGGCGGAAATGTCTTTTTCAACAATAGTATAATTATATCAAGGCGGAGTTTAACGCTGATTTCAACAATATCATAGGTATACATGTACCACGGCGAAGTTTAACGCCGTTCTCAACAGTTTTACAGTTATATCACGGCCGAGTTTAACGCCGTTTTCAACATTATTACAGTTACATCACGGCGGAGTTTAACGCCATTTTTAACAATATAACAGGTATACCACTGCCGAGTTTATCGCCGTTTTCAACAATATTACAGGTAGACCACGGCGGAGTTTAACGACGTTTTCAACATTGTTAAAGTTATACCATGGCGGAATTTAACGCCTATTTCAACAATATTACAGTTATATCACGGCAGAGTTTATCGCCGTTTTCTACAAAATTACAGTTATACCACTGCGAAGTTTTAATGCCGTTTTCAACATTATTACAGTTACATCACGGCGGAGTTTAAGGCCATTATTAACAATATAACAGGTATACCACTGCCGAGTTTATCGCCGTTTTCAACAATATTACAGTTAGACCACGGCGGAGTTTATCGCCGTTTTCAACATTGTTAAAGTTATACAATGGCGGAATTTAACGTCATTTTCAACAATATTACAGTTATGCCAAGGCGGAATTTAACGTCTTTTTCAACAGTTTTCCAGTTATACCACGGCGAAGTTTAACACCGTTTTCAACATTAATACAGTTCTACGAAGGCGGAATTTAACATCGATTTCAACAGTTTTCCAGTTATACCACACCGAAGTTTAACGCCGTTCTCAACAGTTTTACTGTTATATCACGGCCGAGTTTAACGCCATTTTTAACAATATAACAGGTACACCACTGCCGAGTTTATCGACGTTTTCAACAATATTACAGGTAGATCACGGCGGAGTTTATCGCCGTTTTCAACATTGTTAAAGTTATACAATGGCGGAATTTAACGTCATTTTCAACAATATTACAGTTATAGCAAGGCGGAATTTAACGTCTTTTTCAACAGTTTTCCAGTTATACCACGGCGAAGTTTAACACCGTTTTCAACATTAATACAGTTATACGAAGGCGGAATTTAACTTCGATTTCAACAGTTTTCCAGTTATACCACGCCGAAGTTTAACGCCGTTCTCAACAGTTTTACAGTTATATCACGGCCGAGTTTATCGCCGTTTTCAACAAAATTACAGTTATACCACGGCGAAGTTTAACGCCGTTTTCAACATTATTACAGTTACATCACGGCGGAATTTAACGCCATTTTTAACAATATAACAGGTATACCACTGCCGAGTTTATCGCCGTTTTCAACAATATTACAGGTAGACCACGGCGGAGTTTAACGACGTTTTCAACATTGTTAAAGTTATACCATGGCGGAATTTAACGCCTATTTCAACAATATTACAGTTATATCACGGCAGAGTTTATCGCCGTTTTCTACAAAATTTCAGTTATACCACAGCGAAGTTTTAATGCCGTTTTCAACATTATTACAGTTACATCATGGCGGAGTTTAACGCCATTATTAACAATATAACAAGTATACCACTGCCGAGTTTATCGCCGTTTTCAACAATATTACAGTTAGACCACGGCGCAGTTTAACGTCATTTTTAACAATATAACAGGTATACTACTGCCGAGTTTATCGCCGTTTTCAACAATATTACAGTTAGACCACGGCGGAGTTTATCGCCGTTTTCAACATTGTTAAAGTTATACAATGGCGGAATTTAACGTCATTTTCAACAATATTACAGTTATGCCAAGGCGGAATTTAACGTCTTTTTCAACAGTTTTCCAGTTATACCACGGCGAAGTTTAACACCGTTTTCAACATTAATACAGTTATACGAAGGCGGAATTTAACATCGATTTCAACAGTTTTCCAGTTATACCACGCCGAAGTTTAACGCCGTTCTCAACAGTTTTACTGTTATATCACGGCAGAGTTTATCGCCGTTTTCTACAAAATTACAGTTATACCACTGCGAAGTTTTAATGCCGTTTTCAACATTATTACAGTTACATCACGGCGGAGTTTAACGCCATTATTAACAATATAACAGGTATACCACTGCCGAGTTTATCGCCGTTTTCAACAATATTACAGTTAGACCACGGCGGAGTTTATCGCCGTTTTCAACATTGTTAAAGTTATACAATGGCGGAATTTAACGTCATTTTCAACAATATTACAGTTATGCCAAGGCGGAATTTAACGTCTTTTTCAACAGTTTTCCAGTTATACCACGGCGAAGTTTAACACCGTTTTCAACATTAATACAGTTCTACGAAGGCGGAATTTAACATCGATTTCAACAGTTTTCCAGTTATACCACACCGAAGTTTAACGCCGTTCTCAACAGTTTTACTGTTATATCACGGCCGAGTTTAACGCCATTTTTAACAATATAACAGGTACACCACTGCCGAGTTTATCGACGTTTTCAACAATATTACAGGTAGATCACGGCGGAGTTTATCGCCGTTTTCAACATTGTTAAAGTTATACAATGGCGGAATTTAACGTCATTTTCAACAATATTACAGTTATAGCAAGGTGGAATTTAACGTCTTTTTCAACAGTTTTCCAGTTATACCACGGCGAAGTTTAACACCGTTTTCAACATTAATACAGTTATACGAAGGCGGAATTTAACTTCGATTTCAACAGTTTTCCAGTTATACCACGCCGAAGTTTAACGCCGTTCTCAACAGTTTTACAGTTATATCACGGCCGAGTTTATCGCCGTTTTCAACAAAATTACAGTTATACCACGGCGAAGTTTAACGCCGTTTTCAACATTATTACAGTTACATCACGGCGGAATTTAACGCCATTTTTAACAATATAACAGGTATACCACTGCCGAGTTTATCGCCGTTTTCAACAATATTACAGGTAGACCACGGCGGAGTTTAACGACGTTTTCAACATTGTTAAAGTTATACCATGGCGGAATTTAACGCCTATTTCAACAATATTACAGTTATATCACGGCAGAGTTTATCGCCGTTTTCTACAAAATTTCAGTTATACCACAGCGAAGTTTTAATGCCGTTTTCAACATTATTACAGTTACATCATGGCGGAGTTTAACGCCATTATTAACAATATAACAAGTATACCACTGCCGAGTTTATCGCCGTTTTCAACAATATTACAGTTAGACCACGGCGCAGTTTAACGTCATTTTTAACAATATAACAGGTATACTACTGCCGAGTTTATCGCCGTTTTCAACAATATTACAGTTAGACCACGGCGGAGTTTATCGCCGTTTTCAACATTGTTAAAGTTATACAATGGCGGAATTTAACGTCATTTTCAACAATATTACAGTTATGCCAAGGCGGAATTTAACGTCTTTTTCAACAGTTTTCCAGTTATACCACGGCGAAGTTTAACACCGTTTTCAACATTAATACAGTTATACGAAGGCGGAATTTAACATCGATTTCAACAGTTTTCCAGTTATACCACGCCGAAGTTTAACGCCGTTCTCAACAGTTTTACTGTTATATCACGGCCGAGTTTAACGCCATTTTTAACAATATAACAGGTACACCACTGCCGAGTTTATCGACGTTTTCAACAATATTACAGGTAGATCACGGCGGAGTTTAACGCCGTTTTCAACATTGTTAAAGTTATATCACGGCGGAGTTTATCGCCGTTTTCTTCAAAATTACAGTTATACCACGGCGAAGTTTAACGCCGTTTTCAACATTATTACAGTTACATCACGGCGGAGTTTAACGCCATTTTTAACAATATAACAGGTTTATCGCCGTTTTCAACAATATTACAGTTAGACCACTGCGGAGTTTAACGCCATTTTTAACAATATAACAGGTATACCACTGCCGAGTTTATCGCCGTTTTCAACAATATTACAGTTAGACCACGGCGGAGTTTAACGCCGTTTTCAACATTGTTAAAGTTATACCATGGCGGAATTTAACGTCATTTTCAACAATATTACAGCTATACCACGGCGAAGTTGAACTCAATTCTCAACATTATTAAAGTTATATCAACTCGGAGTTTAACGCCATTTTTAACAATATTACAGTTATACCAGGACAGGGTTTATCGCCCATTTCAACAATATTACAGTTATACCACGGTGGAGTTTAACACCGTTTTCAACATTAATACAGTTATACCGAGGCGGAATTTAACGTCTTTTTTCAACAGTTTTCCAGTTATACCACAGCGGAGTTTAACACCGTTTTCAACATTAATACAGTTATACGAAGGCGGAATTTAACATCTTTTTCAACAGTTTTCCAGTTATACCACGTAGGAGTTTAACGTCGTTTTCAACAATATTACAATTATTTAAGGCGGAATTTCAGGTCTTTTTCAACAATATTACAGTTATAATATTCCATGTAGTACCGAGGTACATACGGTACAAACGGTGTGTTACGTACCGAAACACGGTACAACACGAAATTATACCATTACGCACTGCACGGCGGGATATTGCACAAAGTACACGCGGTACCACGTCGGACAACTGAGGTACATACGGTACCACGATGTAGTACCGAGGTACATACGGTACAAACGGTGTCTTACGTACCGAAACACGGTACTACGCGAAATTACACCATTACGCATTGCACGGTACGGTATTACACAAAGTACACGCGATACCACGTCGGACTACTCAGGTACATATGATACAAACGGTGTGTTAGTGTACCGACACATAGTACAACGCGAAATTACACCATTACGCACTGCACGGCGGGGTATTACACAAAGTACACGCGGTACCACGTCGGACTCCTCAGGAAGAACCGTATGTACATAAGGTACACAAGGTGTGTTACGTACCGAAACACGGTACAACACAAAATTATACCATTACGCACTGCACGGCGGGATATTGCACAAAGTACACGCGGTACCACGTCGGACTACTGAGGTACATACTGTACCACGATGTAGTACAGAGGTACATCCGGTACAAACGGTGTGTTACGTACCGAAACACGGTACAACACGAAATTATACCATTACGCACTGCACGGCGGGATATTGCACAAAGTACACGCGGTACCACGTCGGACTACTGAGGTACCACGATGTAGTACAGAGGTACATAACGTACAAACGATGTGTTACATACCGACACAAGGTACAACGTGAAATTACACCATTGCGCACTGCACGGTAAGGTATTACACAAAGTTCACGAGGTACCACGTCGGACCACTCAGGTACATACGGTACCACGATGTAGTACCGAGGTACACACGGTACAAACGGTGGGTAACGTACCGAAACACGGTACAACACGAAATTATACCATAACGCACTGCACGGCGGGATATTGCACAAAGTACACGCGGTACCACGTCGAACAACTGAGGTACATACGGTACCACGATGTAGTACCTCGGTACATACGGTACAAACGCTGTCTTACGTACCGACACACGGTACGACGCGAAATTACACCATTACGCATTGCACGGTGCGGTATTACACAAAGTACACGCGATACTACGTCGGACTACTCAGGTACATACGGTACCACGATGTAGTACCGAGGTACATACGGTACAAACGGTGGGTTACGTACCGAAACACGGTACAACACGAAATTATACCATAATGCACTGCACGGCGGGATATTGCACAAAGTACACGCAGTACCACGTCGGACTACTGTGGTACATACGGTACCACGATGTAGTACCGAGGTACATAAGGTACAAACGATGTGTTACGTACCCACACACAGTACAACGCGAAATTACACCATTACGTCGGACTCCTCAGGTACATACGGTACAAACGGTGGGTAACGTACCGAAACACGGCACAACACGAAATTATACCATTACGCACTGCACGGCGAGATATTGCACAAAGTACACGCAGTACCATGTCGGACTACTGAGGTACATACGGTACCACGATGTAGTACAGAGGTACATAAGGTACAAACGATGTGTTACGTACCCACACACAGTACAACGAAATTACACCATTACGCACTGCACGGTGCGGTATTACACAAAGTACACGCGATACCACATCGGACTACTCAGGTACATATGATACAAACGGTCTGTTACGTACCGAAATACGGTACAACACAAAATTACGCCATTACGCACTGCACAGCGAGGTATTGCACAAAGAGCACGTCGGACTACTCAAGTACATACGGTACCACGATGTAGTACCGAGGTACATACGGTACAAACGGTGTGTTACGTACCGAAACGCGGTACAACACGAAATTATACCATTACGCACTGCACGGCGGGATATTGCACAAAGTACACGCGGTACCACGTCGGACTACTGAGGTACATACGGTACCACGATGGAGTACAGAGGTACATAAGGTACAAACGATGATTTACGTACCCACACACAGTACAACACGAAATTACACCAGTACGCACTGCACGGTGCGGTATTACACAAAGTACACGCGATACCACGTCGAACTCCTCAGGTACATACAGTACCACGATGTAGTACCGAGGTACATACGGTACAAACGGTGTGTTACGTACCGAAACACGGTACAACACGAAATTATACCATTACGCACTGCACGGCGGGATATTGCACAAAGTACACGCGGTACCACGTCGGACTACTGAGGTTCATACGGTACCACGATGGAGTACAGAGGTACATAAGGTACAAACGATGATTTACGTACCCACACACAGTACAACGCGAAATTACACCATTAAGCTCTGCACGGTGCGGTATTACACAAAATACACGCGATACCACGTCGAACTCCTCAGGTACATACAGTACCACGATGTAGTACCGAGGTACATACGGTACAAACGGTGTGTTACGTACCGAAACACGGTACAACACGAAATTATACCATTACGCACTGCACGGCGGGATGTAACACCATCACGCACTGCACGGAGAGGTATTGCACAAAGTACACGCGATTACACGTCGGACTCCTCAGGTACATACGGTACCACGATGTAGTACCGAGGTACATACGGTACAAACGGTGTGTTAAATTCCGCCGTGGTATAAGACAGGGTCACTTTTGTTGTCACTTGGTGAACACTGGTGAAAAGTGTTCACCTTGTTTAATCGTGCAAAGTATGTCTCTCGTAAAAACACTCTCTGCTCAACAAACACTTAAACAAGTCACCACAAAAGTGACCCTATCTTATACCACGGCGGAAATGTCTTTTTCAACAATAGTATAATTATATCAAGGCGGAGTTTAACGCTGATTTCAACAATATCATAGTTATACATGTACCACGGCGAAGTTTAACGCCGTTCTCAACAGTTTTACAGTTATATCACGGCCGAGTTTAACGCCGTTTTCAACATTATTACAGTTACATCACGGCGGAGTTTAACGCCATTTTTAACAATATAACAGGTATACCACTGCCGAGTTTATCTCCGTTTTCAACAATATTACAGGTAGACCACGGCGGAGTTTAACGACGTTTTCAACATTGTTAAAGTTATACCATGGCGGAATTTAACGCCTATTTCAACAATATTACAGTTATATCACGGCAGAGTTTATCGCCGTTTTCTACAAAATTACAGTTATACCACTGCGAAGTTTTAATGCCGTTTTCAACATTATTACAGTTACATCACGGCGGAGTTTAACGCCATTATTAACAATATAACAGGTATACTACTGCCGAGTTTATCGCCGTTTTCAACAATATTACAGTTAGACCACGGCGGAGTTTATCGCCGTTTTCAACATTGTTAAAGTTATACAATGGCGGAATTTAACGTCATTTTCAACAATATTACAGTTATGCCAAGGCGGAATTTAACGTCTTTTTCAACAGTTTTCCAGTTATACCACGGCGAAGTTTAACACCGTTTTCAACATTAATACAGTTATACGAAGGCGGAATTTAACATCGATTTCAACAGTTTTCCAGTTATACCACGCCGAAGTTTAACGCCGTTCTCAACAGTTTTACTGTTATATCACGGCCGAGTTTAACGCCATTTTTAACAATATAACAGGTACACCACTGCCGAGTTTATCGACGTTTTCAACAATATTACAGGTAGATCACGGCGGAGTTTAACGCCGTTTTCAACATTGTTAAAGTTATATCACGGCGGAGTTTATCGCCGTTTTCTACAAAATTACAGTTATACCACGGCGAAGTTTAACGCCGTTTTCAACATTATTACAGTTACATCACGGCGGAGTTTAACGCCATTTTTAACAATATAACAGGTTTATCGCCGTTTTCAACAATATTACAGTTAGACCACGGCGGAGTTTAACGCCGTTTTCAACATTGTTAAAGTTATACCATGGCGGAATTTAACGTCATTTTCAACAATATTACAGCTATACCACGGCGAAGTTGAACTCAATTCTCAACATTATTAAAGTTATATCAACTCGGAGTTTAACGCCATTTTTAACAATATTACAGTTATACCAGGACAGGGTTTATCGCCCATTTCAACAATATTACAGTTATACCACGGTGGAGTTTAACACCGTTTTCAACATTAATACAGTTATACCGAGGCGGAATTTAACGTCTTTTTTCAACAGTTTTCCAGTTATACCACAGCGGAGTTTAACACCGTTTTCAACATTAATACAGTTATACGAAGGCGGAATTTAACATCTTTTTCAACAGTTTTCCAGTTATACCACGTAGGAGTTTAACGTCGTTTTCAACAATATTACAATTATTTAAGGCGGAATTTCAGGTCTTTTTTAACAATATTACAGTTATAATATTCCATGTAGTACCGAGGTACATACGGTACAAACGGTGTGTTACGTACCGAAACACGGTACAACACGAAATTATACCATTACGCACTGCACGGCGGGATATTGCACAAAGTACACGCGGTACCACGTCGGACAACTGAGGTACATACGGTACCACGATGTAGTACCGAGGTACATACGGTACAAACGGTGTCTTACGTACCGAAACACGGTACTACGCGAAATTACACCATTACGCATTGCACGGTACGGTATTACACAAAGTACACGCGATACCACGTCGGACTACTCAGGTACATATGATACAAACGGTGTGTTAGTTTACCGACACATAATACAACGCGAAATTACACCATTACGCACTGCACGGCGGGGTATTACACAAAGTACACGCGGTACCACGTCGGACTCCTCAGGAAGAACCGTATGTACATAAGGTACACAAGGTGTGTTACGTACCGAAACACGGTACAACACGAAATTATACCATTACGCACTGCACGGCGGGATATTGCACAAAGTACACGCGGTACCACGTCGGACTACTGAGGTACATACTGTACCACGCACGATGTAGTACAGAGGTACATCCGGTACAAACGGTGTGTTACGTACCGAAACACGGTACAACACGAAATTATACCATTACGCACTGCACGGCGGGATATTGCACAAAGTACACGCGGTACCACGTCGGACTACTGAGGTACCACGATGTAGTACAGAGGTACATAACGTACAAACGATGTGTTACATACCGACACAAGGTACAACGTGAAATTACACCATTGCGCACTGCACGGTAAGGTATTACACAAAGTTCACGAGGTACCACGTCGGACTACTCAGGTACATACGGTACCACGATGTAGTACCGAGGTACACACGGTACAAACGGTGGGTAACGTACCGAAACACGGTACAACACGAAATTATACCATAACGCACTGCACGGCGGGATATTGCTCAAAGTACACGCGGTACCACGTCGGACAACTGAGGTACATACGGTACCACGATGTAGTACCTCGGTACATACGGTACAAACGCTGTCTTACGTACCGACACACGGTACGACGCGAAATTACACCATTACGCATTGCACGGTGCGGTATTACACAAAGTACACGCGATACCACGTCGGACTACTCAGGTACATACGGTACCACGATGTAGTACCGAGGTACATACGGTACAAACGGTGGGTTACGTACCGAAACACGGTACAACACGAAATTATACCATAACGCACTGCACGGCGGGATATTGCACAAAGTACACGCAGTACCACGTCGGACTACTGTGGTACATACGGTACCACGATGTAGTACCGAGGTACATAAGTTACAAACGATGTGTTACGTACCCACACACAGTACAACGCGAAATTACACCATTACGTCGGACTCCTCAGGTACATACGGTACAAACGGTGGGTTACGTACCGAAACACGGCACAACACGAAATTATACCATTACGCACTGCACGGCGAGATATTGCACAAAGTACACGCAGTACCATGTCGGACTACTGAGGTACATACGGTACCACGATGTAGTACAGAGGTACATAAGGTACAAACGATGTGTTACGTACCCACACACAGTACAACGAAATTACACCATTACGCACTGCACGGTGCGGTATTACACAAAGTACACGCGATACCACATCGGACTACTCAGGTACATATGATACAAACGGTCTGTTACGTACCGAAATACGGTACAACACAAAATTACGCCATTACGCACTGCACAGCGAGGTATTGCACAAAGAGCACGTCGGACTACTCAAGTACATACGGTACCACGATGTAGTACCGAGGTACATACGGTACAAACGGTGTGTTACGTACCGAAACGCGGTACAACACGAAATTATACCATTACGCACTGCACGGCGGGATATTGCACAAAGTACACGCGGTACCACGTCGGACTACTGAGGTACATACGGTACCACGATGGAGTACAGAACTACATAAGGTACAAACGATGATTTACGTACCCACACACAGTACAACACGAAATTACACCATTACGCACTGCACGGTGCGGTATTACACAAAGTACACGCGATACCACGTCGAACTCCTCAGGTACATACAGTACCACGATGTAGTACCGAGGTACATACGGTACAAACGGTGTGTTACGTACCGAAACACTGTACAACACGAAATTATACCATTACGCACTGCACGGCGGGATATTGCACAAAGTACACGCGGTACCACGTCGGACTACTGAGGTTCATACGGTACCACGATGGAGTACAGAGGTACATAAGGTACAAACGATGATTTACGTACCCACACACAGTACAACGCGAAATTACACCATTAAGCTCTGCACGGTGCGGTATTACACAAAATACACGCGATACCACGTCGAACTCCTCAGGTACATACAGTACCACGATGTAGTACCGAGGTACATACGGTACAAACGGTGTGTTACGTACCGAAACACGGTACAACACGAAATTATACCATTACGCACTGCACGGCGGGATGTAACACCATCACGCACTGCACGGAGAGGTATTGCACAAAGTACACGCGATTACACGTCGGACTCCTCAGGTACATACGGTACCACGATGTAGTACCGAGGTACATACGGTACAAACGGTGTGTTAAATTCCGCCGTGGTATAAGACAGGGTCACTTTTGTTGTCACTTGGTGAACACTGGTGAAAAGTGTTCACCTTGTTTAATCGTGCAAAGTATGTCTCTCGTAAAAACACTCTCTGCTCAACAAACACTTAAACAAGTCACCACAAAAGTGACCCTATCTTATACCACGGCGGAAATGTCTTTTTCAACAATAGTATAATTATATCAAGGCGGAGT
Source organism: Serripes groenlandicus (assembly GCA_031761405.1). Taxonomy (NCBI): domain Eukaryota; kingdom Metazoa; phylum Mollusca; class Bivalvia; order Cardiida; family Cardiidae; genus Serripes; species Serripes groenlandicus. The sequence goes on along the minus strand of JASEVX010000002.1, from coordinate 150,601,239 downwards.
TTAACGCTGATTTCAACAATATCATAGTTATACATGTTCCACGGCCGAGTTTAACGCCGTTCTCAACAGTTTTACAGTTATATCACGGCCGAGTTTAACGCCGTTTTCAACATTATTACAGTTACATCACGGCGGAGTTTAACGCCATTTTTAACAATATAACAGGTATACCACTGCCGAGTTTATCGCCGTTTTCAACAATATTACAGGTAGACCACGGCGGAGTTTAACGACGTTTTCAACATTGTTAAAGTTATACCATGGCGGAATTTAACGCCTATTTCAACAATATTACAGTTATATCACGGCAGAGTTTATCGCCGTTTTCTACAAAATTACAGTTATACCACAGCGAAGTTTTAATGCCGTTTTCAACATTATTACAGTTACATCACTGCGGAGTTTAACGCCATTATTAACAATATAACAGGTATACCACTGCCGAGTTTATCGCCGTTTTCAACAATATTACAGTTAGACCACGGCGGAGTTTATCGCCGTTTTCAACATTGTTAAAGTTATACAATGGCGGAATTTAACGTCATTTTCAACAATATTACAGTTATGCCAAGGCGGAATTTAACGTCTTTTTCAACAGTTTTCCAGTTATACCACGGCGAAGTTTAACACCGTTTTCAACATTAATACAGTTCTACGAAGGCGGAATTTAACATCGATTTCAACAGTTTTCCAGTTATACCACACCGAAGTTTAACGCCGTTCTCAACAGTTTTACTGTTATATCACGGCCGAGTTTAACGCCATTTTTAACAATATAACAGGTACACCACTGCCGAGTTTATCGACGTTTTCAACAATATTACAGGTAGATCACGGCGGAGTTTATCGCCGTTTTCAACATTGTTAATGTTATACAATGGCGGAATTTAACGTCATTTTCAACAATATTACAGTTATAGCAAGGCGGAATTTAACGTCTTTTTCAACAGTTTTCCAGTTATACCACGGCGAAGTTTAACACCGTTTTCAACATTAATACAGTTATACGAAGGCGGAATTTAACATCGATTTCAACAGTTTTCCAGTTATACCACGCCGAAGTTTAACGCCGTTCTCAACAGTTTTACAGTTATATCACGGCCGAGTTTATCGCCGTTTTCAACAAAATTACAGTTATACCACGGCGAAGTTTAACGCCGTTTTCAACATTATTACAGTTACATCACGGCGGAATTTAACGCCATTTTTAACAATATAACAGGTATACCACTGCCGAGTTTATCGCCGTTTTCAACAATATTACAGGTAGACCACGGCGGAGTTTAACGACGTTTTCAACATTGTTAAAGTTATACCATGGCGGAATTTAACGCCTATTTCAACAATATTACAGTTATATCACGGCAGAGTTTATCGCCGTTTTCTACAAAATTACAGTTATACCACAGCGAGGTTTTAATGCCGTTTTCAACATTATTACAGTTACATCATGGCGGAGTTTAACGCCATTATTAACAATATAACAAGTATACCACTGCCGAGTTTATCGCCGTTTTCAACAATATTACAGTTAGACCACGGCGCAGTTTAACGTCATTTTTAACAATATAACAGGTATACTACTGTCGAGTTTATCGCCGTTTTCAACAATATTACAGTTAGACCACGGCGGAGTTTATCGCCGTTTTCAACATTGTTAAAGTTATACAATGGCGGAATTTAACGTCATTTTCAACAATATTACAGTTATGCCAAGGCGGAATTTAACGTCTTTTTCAACAGTTTTCCAGTTATACCACGGCGAAGTTTAACACCGTTTTCAACATTAATACAGTTATACGAAGGCGGAATTTAACATCGATTTCAACAGTTTTCCAGTTATACCACGCCGAAGTTTAACGCCGTTCTCAACAGTTTTACTGTTATATCACGGCCGAGTTTAACGCCATTTTTAACAATATAACAGGTACACCACTGCCGAGTTTATCGACGTTTTCAACAATATTACAGGTAGATCACGCCGAAGTTTAACGCCGTTTTCAACATTATTACAGTTACATCACTGCGGAATTTAACGCCATTTTTAACAATATAACAGGTATACCACTGCCGAGTTTATCGCCGTTTTCAACAATATTACAGGTAGACCACGGCGGAGTTTATCGACGTTTTCAACAATATTACAGGTAGATCACGGCGGAGTTTAACGCCGTTTTCAACATTGTTAAAGTTATATCACGGCGGAGTTTATCGCCGTTTTCTACAAAATTACAGTTATACCAAGGCGAAGTTTATCGCCGTTTTCAACATTATTACAGTTACATCACGGCGGAGTTTAACGCCATTTTTAACAATATAACAGGTTTATCGCCGTTTTCAACAATATTACAGTTAGACCACGACGGAGTTTAACGCCATTTTTAACAATATAACAGGTATACCACTGCCGAGTTTATCGCCGTTTTCAACAATATTACAGTTAGACCACGGCGGAGTTTAACGCCGTTTTCAACATTGTTAAAGTTATACCATGGCGGAATTTAACGTCATTTTCAACAATATTACAGCTATACCACGGCGAAGTTGAACTCAATTCTCAACATTATTAAAGTTATATCAACTCGAAGTTTAACGCCATTTTTAACAATATTACAGTTATACCAGGACAGGGTTTATCGCCCATTTCAACAATATTACAGTTATACCACGGTGGAGTTTAACACCGTTTTCAACATTAATACAGTTATACCGAGGCGGAATTTAACCTCTTTTTTCAACAGTTTTCCAGTTATACCACAGCGGAGTTTAACACCGTTTTCAACATTAATACAGTTATACGAAGGCGGAATTTAACATCTTTTTCAACAGTTTTCCAGTTATACCACGTAGGAGTTTAACGTCGTTTTCAACAATATTACAATTATTTTAGGCGGAATTTCAGGTCTTTTTCAACAATATTACAGTTATAATATTCCATGTAGTACCGAGGTACAAACGGTACAAACGGTGTGTTACGTACCGAAACACGGTACAACACGAAATTATACCATTACGCACTGCACGGCGGGATATTGCACAAAGTACACGCGGTACCACGTCGGACAACTGAGGTACATACGGTACCACGATGTAGGCACATACGGTACCACGACGCGAAATTACACCATTACGCATTGCACGGTACGGTATTACACAAAGTACACGCGATACCACGTCGGACTACTCAGGTACATATGATACAAACGGTGTGTTAGTGTACCGACACATAGTACAACGCGAAATTACACCATTACGCACTGCACGGCGGGGTATTACACAAAGTACACGCGGTACCACGTCGGACTCCTAAGGAAGAACCGTATGTACATAAGGTACACAAGGTGTGTTACGTACCGAAACACGGTACAACACGAAATTATACCATTACGCACTGCACGGCGGGATATTGCACAAAGTACACGCGGTACCACGTCGGACTACTGAGGTACATACTGTACCACGATGTAGTACAGAGGTACATCCGGTACAAACGGTGTGTTACGTACCGAAACACGGTACAACACGAAATTATGACTCGTTGAAAATGATTTCTGATTTTCTATCGATTGAAATGATCAAAACGAAAGTGACGTCATTTGTTCTTAAAATGGTCAGTTTTCTGATTTTTTTTTATTTTTTTTTATTTTTTTTTATTTAGAAATATTGTTATTGATAGTTGTTGACCCGAATATTGACAGAGTTTTAAACGTCATTTTAATGCTTGCTTACCCCGAGCTATTTTTAGACTCGTGATTTCACCATCACTATCGGATATTTCATCAGACCAGGTGTACGAACAATAGGGCATTGAAATGTCAAAGAAAACGTGGACAATGGATGAATAGACTGATTTAAACCAAATGGCGCCACAGTGTCTGGGGAACACCTGTGTCAACCAAGCCTACTGAAAAATGATCTTGACCAATCAGATTTGAGAATAGTGACGTGAGTTACTAAATATATCGACCAATGAAATACCAGCCTCGTTTTGAAATCGAGTGTATAAAAAGGTGTGTTTGGACATACATCAGCATTCTAACACTAGAACTCGAGCCGTCAACATGGACAATATCGTATCTACGTTCGAAATTATGGTCAACTCGTATACTAATGCTGACGAGTTAATGAATTTTGCGGCGACGATGGGAATACAGGAATCGCCTTCAGTGAGGTTTCGTTTGTTTCAGTTACGAAACCTGGAGTATGACAACGACTTTGTCAATGGAGAACTAGATTCCATTTTACAAAATTTAGGAGGAGAGTTTAACACCGCCGAAGATTTCAATGAGGAAGATTTGGAATTGGCTGTCGACTACATAAGAGATCAAGACGAAATAGACGAAAGTATGAAAGCGATCCTCTTCGATGATCAAATGGACGAGCTAGCCACTGCGTGTTTAGACGATGGAGACTGGGACCCTCCTACGCCTGTCATTCAGTCAGGAAGTGGTCAACAGAAATTACGCTACACCATGCGAAAGAAGTCAGAGCGAACATACGCGAAAAACGCTGCCGTGGACCGAACTTACCAGGTCAAGGTTGACGAACGGTACCACGGCCAACAGTTACGAGATGTCAGAGAGGGGCTCCATGACATGTTTCAAGATGTCCTAAATGAGGGCCGGGGTGATTTGGCGGGAAACGATCTGGGTCGCGTCGTTATACACCACCAGGGACTTCATGATCCTATCGTCGTTCCTCTCTGAGACTGGGACCATCTGAACGCCGACGGTGTCATGGCGATGATCGAAAAAGTGCTCAACAGTAATAAAGATCTCTCAATTGACGAGAGTTTCTACATTACTGTTGGAACCATTGATTTACCGAAAGGAGCCGGGGGTCCAAGGCGTAGAATAACAAAATTAAAAGGGGATAAGAATTCTCTCCAACTGAAAACGTCCATCGTGACCATTAACAATGACGACTCTCTCTGTATGGCCAGAGCGATCGGGGTCAGCTGGGCCAAATTAAACAGATGCTCCCCCGAAGAATGGAAAGAGGTGACCAAGGCCAGAGCCAAGAAAACTAATCTGGAATTGGTCATGGAACACCGGAAAGTCCCCCTTTCCTGTTATAAGGCTCTTCTCAACAAAAACCGTAACGAACAGAAACAGCTAGCGGTCGCCATCAGTCAGATGGCTGGTGTACCCCTGAATCGCCCAGCCAGTCTTAATGATATAGAAGCGTTTGAAGAGCTTCTGGGTGTACGCGTGATGGTAGTTAGTGCTAGACTGGGTAACAAGTTTTTAACCAGTCCCAGTACAGACCAACAGCCATGCGTGTATCTGTACTTGGTGGATGACGACCACTTTCACGCCATCACGAGTATAACGGGGTTCTTCAGCGCCAGATATTTTTGCCACAAATGCCTCAAACATTACAACAACAAAGAACGTCATCAATGTGAGATCAGATGTATAGTGTGTAAAAGGGATCACTGCCCAACAACGGACCATCCTATCGATTGCGACATTTGTAATATGACATGCCGATTGGAAGACTGTTTAACAAATCATAAACAAGCCCCTGTACATCAGAAAGGAAAGGGAAAAGGAAAACCAAGCGGACCTTCCCAGTGCGAAAAATGGTGGAAGTGTCCACAATGTTACAAAGTGCTGAGGACAGACAAGCGGAAGAAAGAGGAGCACGAGTGTGGAGAGTACCAGTGCTCTAGCTGCCATAAATATGTGCAGGATGATCATTTATGCTTCCTGAGAGCCACTCAAGCCAAAGAACATTACATACCCAAGTTTATCTTTTTTGATTTTGAGTGCTCTCAGGATGAGAAAATGTATTGTAATGGAGGATATTTACCCTTGAAAAAACCCAATTGTCAAGACTGTCAATTACAGGTATGTACATCTTGCTCAAAATGCCAACATTGTAAATCTTCATGGTGCGGAAAAGCTACACATCGTCCAAATTTCGTTGTAGCTCATACCGTTTGTCCGAAATGTATTGATCAAACGTTAACACCAGATTCAGTATGTCCCAGCTGCGGTACCCGGTGCGACGAATGTGACAACACTGATTCACACGAGAATGAGGACGAAGGTCCTTGTCCAGGTAAATGTGGGTTCAGGGAAGTCACTTTCGAAGGAACGGATACCGCGGAAAAGTTTGGTCAGTGGTTATTTACGGACCAACATAAATATTTCAAAGCCATTGCGCACAACATGAAAGGATACGATGGTTATTTTCTTTTGGAATATTTGATTGATCAATCCATGAGGCCAGACAAAATAATCTACAGCGGTTCGAAAATAATGTATATGGCTGTTGAGCGCGATTTACATATCAAAGTGATTGACAGTCTTAATTTTTTGCCAATGAAATTGTCCCAATTACCGAAAGCCTTTGGTTTAAACGAATTGAAAAAAGGGTGGTTTCCCCATTTTTTTAATACGAGAGAACATCAAAATTATATAGGATGTTTTCCCGAACCCCACTATTTTGGACAAGATTTCATGAGTGAGAAAGAGAGGGGTGAGTTATTAGTGTGGTTGAATGAGAAAAAGGAGTGTGTGTTTAATTTTAGGAATGAAATGTTAGAGTATTGTAGGAGTGACGTCGATATTTTAAATAGCGTCTGTATGTATGAATGTGTTTAGAACAAAATTTTTGGAAGAGAAATGGAGAGTCAAATTGACCGGAAACGATGAATGGGTACAGTCAAAAGTCGTTGACGAGAAGTTATATGTACAGAAAGGAAATGAATGGATCTACGAATCTAAACTCGTTGGTGAAACAGTGTGTGAGAGAGAATTTGTGAGTACCGCTATCGCGAAGATTCCTCCCAGTGGTTACAACGACCAGTATAGTAAAGTGTCAATTCAGTGGTTAGAGTGGAGAGCGCGTCTCGATAATGTCCACATTCAGCATGCTCTGAATGGAGGTGAGAACAAATTACCCGGAAGTCGTTACAAATTGGACGGTTATTGTAGAGAGACAAATACGGCTTATGAATTTCACGGTTGTATTTTTCATGGTTGCCCCGTTTGTTTCTCTGACAATCGCGAAGAGACGTACCATCCACTCACCCGTCAGTCTTTAGACGAGTTGTACGCTTTAACTCTAAAAAAGAAAGCTTACGTTAAAAAATTAGGAATGAAATATGTTTGTATTTGGGACCATGACTTCAAAAATGAAATGCTTACAAACGCTGAAATGAAACACTTCGCTCAACATTTAGATATATCGGATAGATTAGATCCTAGAGAAAGTTTCTTCGGAGGTCGTACCAATGCTAGTCAACTCTACTATAAAGTTCAGGCTAACGAAGAAGTCAAGTACGTGGATTTCACGAGCTTGTATCCGTGGGTAAATAAGTATTGTCGATATCCCGTAGGTCACCCCACGATCATAACTCAAGATTTCGGGGACATGAAGGACTATTTTGGTATTGCCAAGGTCAAGATCTTACCCCCTCGGGGTCTGTATCATCCAGTTCTTCCGTATAGGTCGAACGGTAAACTGAAATTTCCTTTGTGTCAGACCTGCGCGGATAATGAGAATCCCAACCCATGTGATTGTACTGATGAACAAAGAGAGTTGACAGGTACGTGGTGCACTCCCGAAATAGAAACGGCTCTAAGACTAGGTTATCGTATTCAAAAAATATATGAAGTATACCACTGGGAGGAATCAACCCAATATGATTCTAACACTAGAAAAGGAGGACTGTTCGCCAATTATATAAATACATTTTTAAAGTTTAAACAAGAGGCGAGCGGTTCTCCGGACTGGATTAAAACTAAAACAGATGCCAATAATTATATTAAACATTATCTTGAGAAAGAGGGAGTTTCATTGGATCAGGAAAACATTTCAAAGAACCCTGGTTTAAGAGCTCTGGCCAAATTATGCCTCAATAGTTTTTGGGGTAAGTTTGGTCAAAGACTTAACATGAGACAGACCGAGTTTTTTCACGAAAGTCAAGCCAATCTGTTCTTTCAATTGTTTTCGGATCCAATGAAACAACCTACCGATTTTCATATATTAAATAATGATATGGTACAAATAGAGTGGACCTACAAAAAGGACTGTCAACCCGAAGATAATAAAACAAACATCTATTTAGCTACTTTTACCACGTGTTGGGCTAGACTCAAACTCTACAGTGTCCTGGAAAAAGTTGACACACGGGTTCTGTACTATGATACAGACAGTGTTATTTATGTGAGTAGACCCGGACAGTATGACCCACCATTGGGCGACTATCTGGGTGAACTCACAGATGAACTTGGAACGGGAGAACACATTGTAGAGTATGTGTCTGGTGGTCCAAAGAATTATGCGTATAAAACCAATACACACAAAGAAACTTGTAAAGTGAGGGGGTTTACCCTTAACTATAAAAACAGCCAAATGATAAATTTTGAATCTGTTAAAGCTATTGTGACTGATCCAAAAGTTCAGTCAACAATAACAATAACCAATCCAAATAAAATATGTAGGGATAAACGAAAAAGAAAACTCTATAATAGAGAGGAACAGAAAACATATCAAATGGTTTATACAAAAAGAAGAAGATTAGACAATTTTGATACTGAACCTTACGGTTTTTGACAGAATTCTTTTTTTGGGTTTACTTTGTTTTGTACCATTGTATTACCTTTTATTATATCATGTTTGTAAATATCATTTTTGTTGTAAATAAAATATCATACACATACATAATTGTTTTCTCGTTTATTTCGCAAAAGTATATAAGAGTGCACACGACGAAATATAAGTAATCATGAATCAATGTCCAGTGTGTCAACGTCATTTTTTCTCGGAGAGACGCCATGCTTCGTCATAGAAGAAATATACATGAACAAATTAACGACACATACATCCCACCACCACCACCACCACCACCACCACCACCACCACCACCGAGCGTGTTTACTGATGCGTATCCACCACCACCACCACCACCACCACCACCACCACCACCACCACCACCACCGAGTGTGTTTACTGATGCGTATCCGACACCACCACCACCACCGAGTGTGTTTACTGATGCGTATCCACCACCACCACCACCACCACCACAACCACCGAGTGTGTTTACTGATGCGTATCCACCACCACCACCACCACCACCACCGAGTGTGTTTACTGATGCGTATCCACCACCACCACCACCACAACCACAACCACCACCACCACCACCACCACCACCACCACCACCACCACCACCACCACCACCACCACCACCACCACCACCACCACAACCACCACCGATTTAAATCAGTCTATTCATCCATTGTCCACGTTTTCTTTGACATTTCAATGCCCTATTGTTCGTACACCTGGTCTGATGAAATATCCGATAGTGATGGTGAAATCACGAGTCTAAAAATAGCTCGGGGTAAGCGAGCATTACAATGACGTTTAAAACTCTGTCAATATTCGGGTCAACAACTATCAATAACAATATTTCTAAATCGGGGCAAGTTCATTTTGGGGGTTTAAAAATCTCTCATATTACATAACTCGAAAACGGCTGAATATTTTCTCTACAACCCCGGGTTTAAATGAAAGGTTTTGGTGTCCTCTATCATTTGATAACTTAAAACAAAAAAGTTAAAGCGTAAATAGTGAAATGAATTAGTAAAAACCGATTTGACAACTTTAATTGGCTTCTTTTCCCAATATATTTGAAATATAATCAAATTGGTACAGTTACATATAACTTCACTGACATTTTCCAAGTGCTTGTATAGTCATAATAATAGTTTTCATCATGAAGGATAAACTTTTGAACAGCAGTGTAAAGGGTTATTCTCAGGCAAGTGTTAACGTGCAGGTGTTCTTCAGACACTGTGGCGCCGTTTGGTTTAAAGTAGTCTATTCATCCATTGTCCACGTTTTCTTTGGCATTTCAATGCTATATCGTTCTCACACCTGGTCTGATGAAATATCCGATAGCGATGGTGAAATATCGAATCTAAAAATAGATTGGGACATGCGCATCGGTCATTTGAGATCTGGACGTTCTAGAGGTAAGACGTTAAATTTATTGCTTTACCATATATGTTTGACTGCGTGCTTCGACTCGACTATATGACATACAAAAGGGATATATCGTGTTTAGCATTTCAAAAGGTCTTTGTCCGTACTTCCGTCACCAAATGAACATAATCTGATGACTCTGATAATGGGTCAATGCTAACACACCTGAGAGCAATACGATGAGGGTAATGAGTTCGAAACTCTGTCAATATTCAGGTTTTGCCAACAGCTATCAATGTGTGAGTGCCTTCTATACGTTACAATATATCTAAAAACTTAAAAATAAAATAAACTGAGATAACTAGAGAATGAATAGTCCTAGGACCATCATTTTTTTCAGATTTGAAAAGAGCGCGACGACATCTTTCGAATGATATATTTTTATTTTGTTTGTTTAAATTTTGTTCATATTACATAACTCGAAAACGGCTGAAATTTTTATCAATATTCAGTTTTTGAAAATGACAACAGCTATCAATATATAAGTGCAGGCTACACGTTACGAATTCCTAAAAAAAAAAAAAAAAAAAATCAAATTAATTAATATTGAAAATATGATCATTTTAAGAAATAATTACGTCACTTCCGGTTAGATCATCTCAATCGATAGAAAATCCGAAATCCTTTTCAATGGGTCCAAACACGACTACATTCGGACAAGAAATAAAGGAGCTATCGACATTTACGCATTAAAAAGCCTTTTGACGCACTTTAAAGCAATAATTTAAAACGACGATAACTAGAGAACTAATAGTCGTAGGATCATATTTTTTTCATATATGAAAAGGGCGAAACGAAATCTTTTGAATGATATATTTTTATTTTGTTTGTTTAAATTTTGTTCATATTACATAACTCGAAAACGGCTGAAATTTTTATCAATATTCAGTTTTTGAAAATGACAACAGCTATCAATATATAAGTGCAGGCTACACGTTACGAATTCCTAAAAAAAAAAAAAAAAAAAAAAATCAAATTAATTAATATTGAAAATATGATCAGTTTAAGAAATAATTACGTCACTTCCGGTTAGATCATCTCAATCGATAGAAAATCCGAAATCCTTTTCAATGGGTCCAAACACGACTACATTCGGACAAGAAATAAAGGAGCTATCGACATTTACGCATTAAAAAGCCTTTTGACGCACTTTAAAGCAATAATTTAAAACGACGATAACTAGAGAACTAATAGTCGTAGGATCATATATGAAAAGGGCGCAACGAAATCTTTCCAACGGTATATCAAACTTTATAGCATAAAGAGAAAAAGTTAAAGCGTAAATAGTGATACAAATTAACAAAAACCGATTTGACAACTTTAATTGGCTTCTTTTCTCAATATATTTGAAATATGATCAAATTGGTAAAGTCGTGTATAACTTCACTGACATTTTTGAAGTTCTTGTATAGGCATAATAATAACTTTCATCATATGGGGTAATCTTTTGAAACCGCACTGTAAAGTGTTATTCTCAGACAAGTGTTAACACGTTCGTTGCAGGTGTTCAGACGCAGACAGTATGGCGCCTTTAAATGAGATTAACTTTGTCATTGCAATGCTCTATTGTTGGTACACCTGGTCTGATGAAATATTCGATAGTGGTTGTGAAATATCGAAACTAAAAATAGATCGGGACCTCTGTCATTTGAACTCTGGACGCTCTAGAGGTAAGACGTTACATTTATTGCCATACATGTTTGACTATGTGCCGACTATACTAAAGGGATATATCGTGTCGTATGGATTCCTACAAAACAATGTAGCAAAGGGTAGGTCGAATTTCTCCGCCAGCTCCAACACTTTCTAAATATAGACCCATGATGTCATTCTAAATATAGAACTATTAGACATATCTATTTATAGTAAATGACATATAATCTATTTATAGAACATGACACATAATCTATTTATAAAAATATGGTGAAATACCGAGTCTATGAACAACAACACATGAAGTACATTTTACATATTTCTTTATTGACCCCGCTCAATACAGTACGCCTGGGGATTAGGGCGGTCCCCCAGGGCACATATTACAATAATGGTAATTCGATCAATACTGGCATACATATAGTGTGTAATTGATTTTCATCCTTGATGCCCGTCATGAGCACTGTACCGGAATGAAAACAAGTGAAATGGATACAGTCTTTATTAAACATGGCGGCTGGAAATCGCTCTGGTTCGTAACTTCCTCGATAGTATCTGACGATGTGTGACAAGTCTACAGGTCCTTCGACTTTGTAAGAGGCGGATATCGTCTTGACATTGATACGTCTTAACTGAACATTCCATCCTAATGTTTGTAATAGACGCGCGTACTGTCTCAGGCGTCTCTTAGCTTCCTTGACAGACTTGGCCTTTCCGTTGACAATCATTTTCCCATTACGAAATACCATACAATGGCCACCAATCTTTGGGTGTTTCCATTGAACGCTCGGAAATGTTTTAGGGTTATAAATGATACTGGAGCATTGTATTGTTAGTTGTCTTAAATCTATATCGCACTGTCCAACTGTTTTGGATAGGTGTTAAAGGTCTCGAGTCTTCTATCATAATATTCCATTCCTCTGTCGCCCCCGAAGTCTGTACGGTACATGTTTTCGATGGTTGATACCAGAATGTCACAATAATATTTCTTATATACAGAGTTTTAAGTCCCGTGAATTCTATTTATAAAATGACGGGTTCACACAAGTTACCAGTTGTGACAATCATTTGGATTACATTCGGTACAGCTTATCATCCCCAATTGGTTCATATGGTCACCTTGTAGGTAACAAGGTACAACCGTGTCCAATTCAGGTAATGTCTGTCCCACTTCCGTTATCAGTTCCTTTAAGCGTTTGTACTCGAGTGGTCTTAGACAGAGTCCTTTCTTGGTATGCACCACTTCTTCCTCAGGTTTCCAATATTGTCTAATGTCTACGCATGACCCTTTGACTGTACAGTACACGTTTCCACCAAGATGTCTTTCGTAGGATTCTTTGTCTAGGAGAGCTTTGTCGACGGTCTCTGTCACTTCTACGAAATTTTTATATCTCATCAATGTCAAGCTAATTCCTTTTTTCGTAGGAACATTACCGTTCCATTCTCTTAAGTCAACCCGTAACTCTTCTTTCCATTCACTCACTTGAACGTAACGATCATTCCCCAAATCCAGTTTACATCTAAAGTTAGGCATGTTGTCAGGTTGAGTTTTAAGGCTCTTGTGACTGCTATAGATGTTTCACAGTCTTTTTATACCTTTGAGTTGTTCTCTCTGTAACCTCTGATTGGTTAGTTAGAAATATATATTTATAGTAAATGACGTATAATCTATTTATAGAACATGACACATAATCTATTTATAAAAATATGGTGAAATACCGAGTCTAAAAATAGATCGTGGTGTCAGGACATGCGCATCTGTCATTTGAACTCTGGACGTTCTCGAGGTAAGACGTTACATTTATTGCTTTACCATACATGTTTGACTGCGTGCTTCGGCTCGACTATACGACATATTAAAGGGATATATCGTGTCGTATGGATGTCTCGTGTCAGGTTTCCGGAAACAATGTAGCAAAGGTTAGGTCGAATTTCCCCGCCATTATTTTCGAGGGTTCCAACAACATACCCGCTAGAATCTATTGGTAGAAGGCTAGAGACAAATCGTTGGTGGTCTCGCCCGAAGGGTGCTACTGAAACACTTGCTCCATTGTTAAAGCTTTCTAAATATAGACCCATGATGTCATTCTAAATATAGAACTAAAATGGACATGCGCAGTCATTGTATAACTACAAAATGGCGTCCTCACTCGTGTCAATCCCTTATATGCAAATGAGATACTATAAATAGTAACTAGGTCAACAAAATGGCCGCCGATTACGTCATCTCTGTTTGTAACCAAACCGGCCCCTATACTACTTACCTTATTAGTCCGACGTGGTACCGCGTGTACTTTGTGTAATACCGCGCCGTGCAGTGCGTAATGGTTTAATTTCACGTTGTACCGTGTGTTTGTACGTAACACACCACTTACACAGCCCTATATCCGGATTTTCGACGGAGTTTGATAAGTGGTTTAGTTTCTCCAAACACTTCGATGAACCTTTACTCAAAATGCATCAATATCACCGTATGTGCCTGAGTAGCCCAACGTGGTACCGCGTGTACCCCGCCGTGCAGTGCGTAATGGTGTAATTCCGTGTTCCGCTCAACGTGGTACCGCGTGTACGGACGTAACGGACCGTTTGGTTTTTTGTTGTACCGTATGTACCTCGGTACTGCATCGTGGTACCGTATGTACCTGAAGAATGACAAATGAGTACACAATGACTGTTGCCAATCTTTGGAACGAACTCACGTCCCACGGATCAACAAATAACAAGGTAAACCGACCTTAGTGTTTGTTATGACATGTGTAGCGAGATCTACCGGCACATCTATTTAATTCTAACCAAGATCAACAATAGACAGTGATCTTAATATTGGCACTAGGACCCGCAAACTTATGTTGTTAATTGTTTTATTTCATGGAAATATGCCCAAAATATTAAATTATCAAAGGATACGTAATCTAATTATTTTAATTTTTCGCTTTTCTATTTTCCTGATCTTCTATTCTCCTCGATTATTGCCCACAAATCAAAGTGTGAGACGAGATGGGTCAGCGCTATACGGCCGCTGAAGCTATACAAGATGTAGTGAGGAAAATACTTCGCTGTACGTATATCGGATCAACTTGAGACGACCTGTTAAAGGAAGTAATCAGATCTTAACGAGCGATTCCAACTGCAGAAAGTATACAACTAAACGGAACTATTAACGTTCAAATAATATAAGAAATACTAAATTAAAAGAAAAATATATTTACTAAATTAATGTTAAACTTTCTACACATAACAGCAAGTATATGAATTACAAAAAGATGTATTTTGTGTGATTCGAAGGCGATGGCGACGTATTCGCATGGTATTTATAATTGATGTACTTGGGCATGTTTTGTTGTTTATATGGTCAAAGGGAAGCAATTCATTTTAAATAGGCGACCATTGTAGCATTATGGGTTATGGTTCTTTCCCAACATCTCAATGAAGCCACAAACCTGTATTAAATCAAAATCCATTCTTATATCTACCATTACAGCACCAGAAACCCCAATCTCCTATCGCAGAGTGACCGTTCCTTACACTCACTATCATCTCTGCAACAGGCTCAATGTCAAGAATCTTGACGAAACATGATAACTGTAATTTAATTGACTTAGTTGTCACTGATGTAAGCACTAACCTTTTACACTTGTGACAGGATCTTTTTCTAACTTTGCTAATCAAAAACAAAGTATTTATTTA
The DNA here is from genome assembly GCA_031761405.1 of Serripes groenlandicus. Taxonomy (NCBI): domain Eukaryota; kingdom Metazoa; phylum Mollusca; class Bivalvia; order Cardiida; family Cardiidae; genus Serripes; species Serripes groenlandicus. The sequence continues at coordinate 150,585,894 of JASEVX010000002.1, read as the reverse complement.
ACAAAAAGCTACGGACTACTTGTCGGTAGTTGTACATATTTAAAGATTAATACATCTGTTATGTAGGTCACCTATATAAAAAGTCACGTGAAACCCGAAAGTTAGCTCGAGCCTGTGACAGAGGTAAATGTAATAAACCGATAGTGCAGAAACCCATGGCTCATACTACCATTTTGTTTAGCTATGACGTCAAACGTCACCCTTATCCCGCACTGAATTTCACTATCAATTTCAGAAAATACAGGATGTTCTAAAAATCACTCTGAGGGTGTCAATACAGTCAAAAGCAAACCAGGGTTTGGTTACAAATCACTCAGAGGATAATATAGTTTTCAAAAAAAGAATTTAACTCTCAGCAAAATCATTATTGTCCAATGGGTGAAAATTTCAGTCTTACATATTCATCTGAAATCCCCTGGACAAAATTGTCTGCCCGGCAAGCTGACCCGATTTACTTCCCTTTGACAATATGTAGGCGTTAGTAAGTATTTAAAACAGAAAATGACGTTAAGAGGGAGGTAATTTTCAATTTTTCTTGTAAATTTGTTTCAAAATTGGAATGGCTTTTACATTGAATACAAGAATCACAAATACATATCAAATACTTAAATGAAATAAGTTTAGGACTCATTTTTTCTTAAATCTTAGAACTTCTTTCATTATTAATTGAATTGATTGTTTTATCTGGACATTTTCAAGTTATTTAATGATATATCAAAAGATCAAAGTAAAAGATTATAGAAATAACCAATTCATGAAGCGAACGCGTCAAGTCAGTGATGCATCGCTTACAATTTTATAGTCCCACCCACCCAGTAGTAGTAGTAGTAGTATCATTGTATTGTAGGGTAATGTAAGATAGTAGTACAATACTAGCAGTAGTATAGCGTAAGGTAAAGCAACAGTAGCAGTGCAGTTTCAGTCGGATATGGTAAGGTTCTAGTCATAGTGGCTAAGTTCGTGACGAACTCAAGGAGGGTACTGTCGGAGACACTGGGTGAACGCACATCTCTACCCTGGAATCCAAATTCAAAATGGAAGCCTCCGTGTTGTAACCGCTTCTTTTCATTATCGATACCAGAAATATCGTTTTCCTGTTGTCTAAATGACGGAGTGCAATTATTTGCAAGTGCCCAATATAACAAATCCTTATTTATCCGCCTTACAAATAAATACATTACTGAACTCAGAGGCTCGTATTTTAGGATTCTTTACACACATTATCATTTATCCAGAATTGCGTATGCGTTGGATGCTATTGCATCGGGCTCGAAAATGATACTTATATTTGTATGGCAACTCCACTTGCAACCTTAATTCTGCAAACTTTGCCTTTCATCACTTATAAGGGGGAGACTGCTTCGAAAAATAATTGGTAATCAATATTTAAGACTGCAAGGATTCGTCCATTTTGTCTCCGTTATAACTGCTTGTCGTTTATAACCAACGGAAATGTCCAAACGGTCTGTAAGTATCCAACCCGCGAAGCACCAGACCGACTGACCGAGTGACCGACTGATTGACCATTGATTGTTAAGACGATTTTGAAACGGCTTCCCAGTTCCGTTAAGTCGGCGAGTTCAGAAAACGATGTAATTCCTGGAGTTCTCACACCAGTATTCCATACAACGTCCTTTCCAGCTAACTGCATGATGGCTATCTTCCCACAAACAATAGTTTAGTCCAGTAGTGAATATCGAATGTCGCTAGGCACAATGACTGTTGCCAATCTTTGGAACGAACTCACGACCCACGGCTCAACAAATAACAAGGTAAACCGACCATAGTGTTTGTTATGACATGTGTAGACCGAGATCTACCGGCACATCTTTTTAATTCTAACCAAGATCAACAATAGACAGTGTTCTTAATATTGGCACTAGGACACGCAAACTTATGTTGTTAATTGTTTTATTTCATGGAATTAAATTATCGAAGGATACGTAATCTAATTATTTTAATTTTTCGCTTTTCTATTTTTTTTTTACTATATACAAGACACGATATGGAACAGCATTTGACATTCCCAATATGAATCAACCAATGAGAAAACCAACAATTTTGTCAAATTTGACCGTTTCACTTCTTTGCATTTTCTGAATCTATAGGCTTTTACCATTATAATGTTATCAGTTGCATGCGACAAAACCACGTCGACGTATTTTCCTGATCTTCTTTTCTCCTCGACTATTGCCCACACATCAAAGTGTGAGACGAGATGGCTCAGCGCTATACGGCCGCTGAAGCTACACGATGTCGGACAAGATGAAGTGAGGAAAATACTTCGCTGTACGTATATCGGATCAACTTGAGACGACCTGTTAAAGGAAGTCATCAGATCTTAACGAGAGATTCCTACTGCAGAAAGTATAAAACTAAACGGGACTATTAACGTTCAAATAATATAAGAAATACTAAATTAAAAGAAAAATATATTTACTAAATTAATGTTAAACTTTCTACACATAACAGCAAGTATATGAATTACAAAAAGATGTATTTTGTGTGATTCGAGCCCTCGACGTATTCGCATGGTATTTATAATTGATGTACTTGGCCGAGCGCCTAAGCTCACTCGGCCATGTTTTGTTGTTTATATATAGGTGTTAGTAAGTATTTAAAACAGAAAATGAAATGACGTTAAGAGGGAGGTAATTTTCCAATTTTCCTTGTAAATTTGTTTCAAAATTGGAATGGCTTTTACATTGAATACAAGAATCACCAATAAATATCAAGTACTTAAATGAAATAAGTTTAGGACTCATTTTTTCTTAAATCTTAGAACTTCTTTGATTATTACTTGAATTAATTGTTTAATCTGGACATTTTCGAGTTATTTAATGATATATCAAAAGATCAAAGTAAAAGTTTATAAAAATAACCAATTCATGAAGCCGAACGCGTCAAGTCAGTGATGCATCGATGATTGAATCTTAATCACCATTGTTCGTTAGTGCCTGATAATTAATACTGAATCACCACTAGTCATTTGTGCCTGAGGATTTAAAATCTTGTACACCATTGGTCGTTTGTGCCTGAGGATTAATACTGAATCACCACTGGTCAATAGTGCCTGAGGATTGCATCTTAAGTACCATTGGTCGTTTGTGCCTGAGGATTAATACTGAATCACCACTGGTCAATAGTGCCTGAGGATTGAATCTTAAGCACCATTGGTCGTTAGTTCCGGAGGATTGAATTTTAAGCACCACTGGTCATAAGTGCCCGAGGATTAAAACTGAATCACCACTGGTCATAAGTGCCCTAGGATTAAATCTTTATCACCACTGGTCATTAGTGCCTGAGGATTAATCTGAATCACTACTGGTCAATAGTGTCTGAGGATTGATTTGAATCACCACTGGTCAATAGTGCCTGAGGATTGATCTGAATCACCAACGGACATTAGTTCTTGAGGATTAAAACTGAATCACCACTGGTTATTAGTGCCTGAGGATTGATCTAAATCATCAATGGTCATTAGTGCCTGAGGAATAATACTGAATCACCATTGGTGGTTAGTGCCTGAGGAATAATACTGAATCACCATTGGTCATTATTGCCTGAGGATTAATCTGAATCTCCAATGGTCATTAGTGCCTGAGGATTGATTTTCCTGGCATCTAAGTGATATATAGTATCATGTATTGGTATAGATATATCACTTACATGCCATTGAAAGATTGAACATCTAATTATTGTATGCATTCTATTAGACAGGATTAGATGGTAATCCAGGGTAACCAGCCCGCTAACAGCGATGCTGACACAGTTTCCAATGATCCGATGCTCACTAGAGTTAAAAAGAGCTTTCAAAGGCCACTGCCAAATGTAAATGATTCCCATTTAAGTCTTGATGTCAGCTTGTAAAGAGATACTTTGTCTTTGATGAGTTTGTTAAAGCCTTGTAAAACTTCCATATCGTCTGTCTGACCATTTGTCTGTCCTTCAAGCGTTTTTTTAATGACATATTGGCAGATGACACAATAGGTATGTGTTTACTTACTGACATATAGCATGGATGTCAAAATTAACTTACTGCTGATCAAAATTATGATTCAAAATTGCTCTTCAACCTGTCCCAAGCTTGATCGGTTACTTTTCTCAATTGATCTATTACAACAAAACATTGTAACCCCAAGCTTGATCGGTTACTTTTCTCATTTGATCTATTACAACAAAACATTGTAACCCCAAGCTTGATCGGTTACTTTTCTCATTTGATCTATTACGACAAAACATTTTGAAAACCCTGTATTGGCAGGCGCCACATGTGTTCACTTCCGGACTACATGCAGGTGACGCATGTGTTCACTTACAGACTACTGGCACGTGACACATGTCTTTACTTACGGACAACGGGAACGTGACACATGTGTTCACTTACAGACTACTGGCACGTGACACATGTCTTTACTTACGGACAACGGGAACGTGACACATGTGTTCACTTACGGACTACATGCAGGTGACACATGTGTTCACTTACAGACTACTGACAGGTGACACATGTGTTCACTTACAGACTACTGACAGGTGACACATATGTTCACTTACAGACTACATGCAGGTGACACATGTGTTCACTTACATACTACTGGCACGTGACACATGTGTTCACTTACACACTACTGGCACGCGACACATGTGTTCACTTACGGACTACATGCAGGTGACACATGTGTTCACTTACGGACTACATGAAGGTGACACATGTGTTCACTTACAGACTACTGACACGTGACACATGTGTTCACTTACAGACTACTGGCACGTGTCACATGTGTTCACTTACAGACTTCTGGCACGTGACACATGTCTTCACTTACGGACAACGGGAACGTGATACATGTGTTCACTTACGGACTACATGCAGGTGACACATGTGTTCACTTACAGACTACTGGCACGTGACACATGTGTTCACTTACAGACTACAGGCACGTGACATATGTGTTCACTTACAGACTACTGGCACGTGACACATGTATTCACTTACAGACTACTGTTGTTTAGATGCGGTTGCGTATTTGTGTAGTTGTATTTTTGTGTAGTAGTGTAATGGTGTAGTTGTGAACTTGTGTAGTTGTGTGGTTGCGTAGTTGTGTATTTGCGTAGGTGTGTAGTTGTATAGCCAAAAACACACTTTTTCAAAGTCCTAGTAGTTGTGTAGGTAGTTGTAGTTGTGTAGTTATGTAGTTATGTATGTGTGTGGTTATGTAATTGCGTAGGTCTTTAGTTGCGTAGTTGTATAGTTGTGTAGTTTTGTAATGTTTTAGTTGCATAGTTCTGTAGTTGTGTATATGTAGTTGTGTACTTGTTTTGTTGTGTAGTTGAAAAGTTGTGTACTTGCGTAGTTATTTAATTGTGTAGTTGTGTAGTTGCGTTGTTGTGTAAGTGTTTAGTTGTGTAGTTGCGTTGTTGTGTTTGTGTAATTTTTAAGTTGTATAGTTGTGTAATTGCTTAGATGCGGCTGTGGAGTTGTATAGGTGTGTACTTGCGTAGTTGTGTAGGTGTTGTTTTGTTGTCGTGTAATTCTGTATTCGTGCAATTGTAGTTGTTTATTTGTGTAATTGTGTAGTTGTGTTGTTATTCACTTGTGTAGTTGCGAAGTTGTATAATTGCATATTTGAATAGTTGTGTAGTTGTGTAGACGTGTTTGTTTGTAGTATGTATATGTGGTTGTATGGTTGTGTAGTTGTATAGTTGTGTATATGAGTTGTTGTGTAATTGTGTAGTTGTATAGCCCTAGTAGTTGCGTAGGTGTCGTTCTTTAGTTGTGTTGTTGTGTGATTGTGTACTTGCTGTAACCGTAGTTGTAGTTGTGTAGTTATGTAGTTGTGTATGTGTGTGGTTGTAGGTATGTAGATGTGTATATGTGGTTGTGAAGTGTTGTGTTTGTGTAATTGTTAAGTTGCGGATGTGAAGTTGTACAGTTGTATACTTGCGTAGTTGTGCAGTTGTGTAGGTGTAGTTTTGTAGTCGTGTAATCGTATGTTTGTGTAATTGTAGATGTTTAGTTGTGTAATTGTGTATGTTTTGAATCAGTGAATGCATTAGGATATACTGCCCGATAATTAACTGAAAGGCATGTTACTTTAATCATATTTATTTTAAAACAGATTTGTGTTAAAGAGATACCCCGGTGGAGGAAATGGATGAGCCGTAATGTTATCAAATTTGATGTTTGCAACTTGTGATTGTTTGAAATATTTGCTTTTATCCTGTCTTAAATATCAGATTAATGTAGTAATGAATAACTCATATTGTTACGATTCTTGATTCACGACTCTCTTTGTAAGGCAATCATCAGCCAGGAACACAGTGGGAATAAGGTAGGATGCATCTCCCTTGTTTGTCTTGTCCATTTATATGTTCATCGGAATGATTGTAAATATATGACTTAATGTACTGGTTATATACATCAAAATTATATCGGAATGATTGCAAACGTATGACTTAATGCACTGGTTATATACATCATCATTGTATCGGAATGATTGTAAATGTATGAATTAATGTACTGGTTATATACATCATAATTATATCGGAATGAGTGTAAATGTATGACTTAATGTACTGGTTATATACATGTCGGAATGATTGTAAATGTATGACATAATCTACTGGTTATATACATGATAATTATATCGGAATGATTGTAAATGTATGACTTAATGTACTGATTATATATACATCATCATTATACCGGACTTATTTTAAATGTATGACTTAATGTACTGGTTATATACATCATAATTAAATCGCAATGATTGTAAATGTATGACTTAATGCACTGGTTATATACATCATAATCAAATCGGAATGATTGTAAATGTATGACTTAATGCACTAGTTATACACATGATAATTAAATCGGAATTATTGTAAATGTATGACTTAATGTACTGGTTATATACATCATCATTATATCGGAATGATTGCAAATGTATGACTTAATGTACTGGTTATATACATCATCCTTCTATCGGAATTATTGTAAATGTATGACTTAATGTACTGGTTATATGCATCATCCTTCTATCGGAATGATTGTAAATGTATGACTTAATGTACAGCTGGTTATATACATGTCGGAATGATTGTAAATGTATGACCTAATGTACTTGTTATATACATCATCATTATATTGGAATGATTGTAAATGTATGACTTAATGTACTGGTTATATACATCCTCCTTCTATCGGAATTATTGTAAATGTATGACTTAATGTACTGGTTATATGCATCATCCTTCTATCGGAATGATTGTAAATGTATGACTTAATGTACAGCTGGTTATATACATGTCGGAATGATTGTAAATGTATGACCTAATGTACTTGTTATATACATCATCATTATATTGGAATGATTGTAAATGTATGACTTAATGTACTGGTTATATACATCATTCTTATATCGGAATGATTGTAGATGTATGACTTAATGTACTGGTTATATACATCATCATTATATCGGAATGATCGTAAATGTATGACTTAATGTACAGCTGGTTATATACATGTCGGAATGATTGTAAATGTATGACCTAATGTACTTGTTGTATACATCATCATTATATCGGAATGATTGTAAATGTATGACTTAATGTACTGGTTATATACATGTCGGAATGATTGTAAATGTATGACCTAATGTACTTGTTATATACATCATCATTATATTGGAATGATTGTAAATGTATGACTTAATGTACTGGTTTTATACATCATCATTATATCGGATTTATTGTATACATATTTCTTAATGTACTGGTTATATACATCATAATTAAATCGCAATGATTGTAAATGTATGACTTAATGCACTGGTTATATACATCATAATCAAATCGGAATGATTGTAAATGTATGACTTAATGCACTAGTTATACACATGATAATTAAATCGGAATTATTGTAAATGTATGACTTAATGTACTGGTTATATACATCATCATTATATCGGAATGATTGCAAATGTATGACTTAATGTACTGGTTATATACATCATCCTTCTATCGGAATTATTGTAAATGTATGACTTAATGTACTGGTTATATGCATCATCCTTCTATCGGAATGATTGTAAATGTATGACTTAATGTACAGCTGGTTATATACATGTCGGAATGATTGTAAATGTATGACCTAATGTACTTGTTATATACATCATCATTATATTGGAATGATTGTAAATGTATGACTTAATGTACTGGTTATATACATCCTCCTTCTATCGGAATTATTGTAAATGTATGACTTAATGTACTGGTTATATGCATCATCCTTCTATCGGAATGATTGTAAATGTATGACTTAATGTACAGCTGGTTATATACATGTCGGAATGATTGTAAATGTATGACCTAATGTACTTGTTATATACATCATCATTATATTGGAATGATTGTAAATGTATGACTTAATGTACTGGTTATATACATCATTCTTATATCGGAATGATTGTAGATGTATGACTTAATGTACTGGTTATATACATCATCATTATATCGGAATGATTGTAAATGTATGACTTAATGTACTGGTTATATACATGTCGGAATGATTGTAAATGTATGACCTAATGTACTTGTTATATACATCATCATTATATCGGAATGATTGTAAATGTATGACTTAATGTACTGGTTATATACATGTCGGAATGATTGTAAATGTATGACCTAATGTACTTGTTATATACATCATCATTATATTGGAATGATTGTAAATGTATGACTTAATGTACTGGTTTTATACATCATCATTATATCGGATTTATTGTATACATATTTCTTAATGTACTGGTTATATACATCATAATTATATCGGACTTATTGTAAATGTATGACTTAATGTACTGGTTATATACATCACAATTATATTGGAATGATTGTAAATGTATGACTTAATGTACTGGTTTTATACATCACAGTTATATTGGAATGACTGTAAATGTATGACTTAATGTACTGGTTTTATACATCACAATTATATTGGAATTAATGTAAATGTATGACTTAATGTACTGAATTTATACATCACAATTATATTGGAATGACTGTAAATGTATGACTTAATGTACTGGTTTTATACATCACAATTATATTGGAATGATTGTAAATGTATGACTTAATGTGCTGGTTTTATACATCACAATTATATTGGAATGATTGTAAATGTATGACTTAATGTACTGGTTTTATACATCACAATTATATTGGAATGATTGTAAATGTATGACTTAATGTACTGGTTTTATACATCACAATTATATCGGAATGATTGTAAATGTATGACTTAATGTACTGGTTTTATACATCATCCTTATATCGAAATGATTGTAAATGTATGACTTAATGTACTGGTTATATACATCATAATTATATTGGAATGATTGTAAATGTATGACTTAATGTACTGGTTACATACATCATAATTATATCGAAATGATTGTAAATGTATGACTTAATGTACTGGTTATATACATCACAATTATATTGGAATGATTGTAAATGTATGACTTAATGTACTGGTTATATACATCACAATTATATTGGAATGATAGTAAATGTATGACTTAATGTACTGGTTATATACATCACAATTATATTGGAATGATTGTAAATGTGTGACTTAATATACTAGTTATATACATCATCATTATATCGATATAGAGTTTTAACTCTTATTTTGAACTCGCCCGAATAATATTATTCACAACTTTCAATTGCAAATGCGAACGATGTCTTCCCATACTTGTACCAGCTGCATAAACGAGCAGTCTAATATTGATCTAAAATGTTTTTACTATCCAGTTATAAGACAAGTCTATACACCTGTCAGAATTATACTTCAGGAATGATGATTACGATTGAATCAATTCAGTGCGATAACCATTTCCCATGTATAGACGCTTTCTGACGCATCTGCAGCAGATAACTTTTAAAAAACATTATGACTAAAGGCGAAATTCGATTATTATACGTTCATTTACATATATTTGTCTTAGTTTAGCCTGTTTTCAAAGTCGACTGCTGCAGATGTGTTGTATGTCTGAAAAGGATTAATTCCTCATGATATTTCTATTAATGTTTTATAGTAAATAACTTGAACCATCTACTTATTTACATTAAAAATAGATTATGACGTAAGAGGAGCCATGACCTTTTAATGTCTACAATGGTTTTAAAATAAAAACATATGTGAACAGTTAACATGTCCCACGCCATACAAAAACCGACTTTCGAATGATATTTTATAATTATCCATCCCTCTACCTGCTAAATTCCCCATATACAACCGTCACCAACCCCTTGGATTTTGACATTGAAAACAGTTAGTTGCAGATATGGAAAATTTCATTTATGGAAAGAACAATTATTGAATTAAGTTGAAAACATCGTAACAAGAAATTGCGAATGATTATCAATTTCTATTTTTATTAAATTGTCGCAGTGTTTTCAAAAGTCGTCTGCTGCAGAGGCGTCATAAAGTGAGATCCCTGAGGTTAGTTTTTGTTTTGTGTGACACGACACATATCCTGTATGTACAACCCGTGTGACACGACACATATCCTGTATGTACAACACGTGTGACACGACACATATCCTGTATGTACAACCCGTGTGACACGACACATATCCTGTATGTACAACACGTGTGACACGACACATATCCTGTTTGTACAACCCGTGTGACACGACACATATCCTGTATGTACAACACGTGTGACACGACACATATCCTGTATGTACAACACGTGTGACACGACACATATCCTGTATGTACAACACGTGTGACACGACACATATCCTGTATGTACAACACGTGTGACACGACACATATCCTGTATGTACAACACGTGTGACACGACACATATCCTGTATGTACAACACGTGTGACACGACACATATCCTGTATGTACAACACTCAAAGTACATTTGTCAAAAGGTTAGGCTACTTTATATCCGGTGTGAATATTGATGACAACTGTTGACCGCCGTGTCCGGTAATAAACACGTAGCTCTGTTATTACTATAATGGAGATGTATTTCTAGCAGTTGACTTACCCGGTCATCCAGTGGATTATTACAACTAAACAGTAAAAGGAGCTTGGCTATCTCACCCGGAATCCCTTGTATGTAAAGAAAGCTGTTTCTGGCATTTATCGGTAACTTTCAGATTAAAATTTTGAAATTGGCCTATGAAAGCTAAAAACATACCCTGATGCTCAAACAAAGTATTCAACATGTTTCCAATTTGATTAAATATGAAGTTAAACTAAAGGAAATAATAAATGCTATGCCTATATTATACAGAACAACGGTTTTTGTGTTAGACTGATTGTATGCTCGTACGTATGTGTTATCCCTTTCTTACATACAACACAGCAAACGACATTTAAAACATTTAGTAAAAAATGTAGAAACTCTCTCAAAATGAAAGAATATTTATTAAACGCAGTCTTGTTAAATAAAGTCGAAAACATTGAACAAAGTCGTCAGAAAGCGTCTGTATGTGGTCAAGGGTTATAGCTTTTACAGTTTTAAACGTACGATGATGTACACTTTCACCTTTTTCCACTATTATATTTCAGAAATCGTCTGTGAATCCGTCATTGTTGTGAAGTCAGATTGTGTCTGGCTTTGAATACATCCTTACCAGTATTTGGATGTGTTAGTACTTATATGTTTAGCTATTAGTTATTGTGATCGCCTTTTGTCCGTCTTGTGTCGTGCGTCAACATTTTCTTCTCTGTAAATAGTGGGTCAATTGGGAAGAAATTTCACAGAAAGTAGCCTCTCAATGACCTCACCAGAATTCCTTCGACTTTTTGGGATGATGCAGAATTCTGGTTTCCATGGCAACGAAACGAAAACAAATCTTCTTCTCCCAAACTGGTTTGCTGAGTTTCAACTACTTTTGCAGAAAATTTCATTGGGTGACCCTCAGATTCCTTCAAGCCATGTTGTTGGGGGCGGTGCTCTTTTGCCTTATATGGTTATAGTAGAAACTTTAAAACAATAACAAATCAGGTGAGCGATCCAGGGCCACGATGGCCCTCTTGTTGTATAAAAGCACCCTTACAGTGAGATTCATTTAACCCTTTTCCACATTCAGACATGTTAGAACATAATATATTCTTTATTTTGGTTTTACGCCGTTTTTAAATAAACTATGGTGTTGTGTTGTCGCTCCAACAGATGCAACAAATCTGCATCAGGCGAATTTGAAAACATCTGTGTGAATTCTACATGATTAAACATATAATTATCAAAAAGAGTTTAAACATTAGGGACGAATGTACATTCTCCATGATTAAACATATAAGTATCAAAAAGAGTTTAAACATTAGGGACGAATGTACATTCTCCATGATTAAACATATAATTATCAAAAGGGGTTTAAACATTAGGGACGAATGTACATTCTCCATGATTAAACATATAATTATCAAAAAGAGTTTAAACATTAGGGACGAATGTACATTCTCCATGATTAAACATATAATTATCAAAAAACAATTAAACATTAGGGACGAATGTACATTCTCCATGATTAAACATATAATTATCAAAAAGAGTTTAAACATTAGGGTCGAATGGAAATGTGTCGTCTACTGCAGATGCATCAAAATACTTCGGCATTGATTTATGATTTATACCATTTTGCATGCAACGTTTAATGATTTGTTTTTCACTTTTTAACGATTAAATTGGTTTCGTTTTCATTCAATTCAAATTGCATCTGTACTCCGATGTTCAAGTCAGGGCTATCCTGTTTTTCTTTTTACTGCGAATTACATGCTCGGCCATTTTCCCCTTTTATTTGTAAACTTATTTTCTATAGTCCTTTATTTGTGGAGTGATACATGTTTCCAGGTGTAATACCCGGCTGTATGTTTACGAGTTGTTATCTCCATTTCAACAATCATGTCATCTTCTAATCCTTTTTCTTTATCCCTTTTCCTCATAAAGACACGTTCTGACGCATCTATAGCATACGGCTTTTTTAAAACATGGCGACAAAAGAAGAAATAGCTCAATACGAGCAATTTCTCCAATTTTCACCATGCTTTCAACTCTATCCAATTATTGTACATTGGATGTGAGTTTCCATGTTTCTTTCGATTTTGTTTACAAAGTTATCTGCTGAATAGTTGTTGTATGTTGGAAAGGGTTACATTAACGGTATATATAACTGTTACACTAACGGTATATATAACTGTTACACTAACGGTATATATAACTGTTACACTAACGGTATATATAACTGTTACACTAACGGTATACATAACTGTTACACTAACGGTATACATAACAGTTACACTAACGGTATATATAACTGTTACAATAACGGTATATATAACAGTTACACTAACGGTATATATAATTGTTACACTAACGGTATATATAACAGTTACACTAACGGTATATATAACAGTTAAACTAACGGTATATATAACTGTTACACTAACGGTATACATAACAGTTACACTAACGGTATATACAACTGTTACACTAACGGTATATACAACTGTTACACTAACGGTATATATAACTGTTACACTAACGGTATACATAACAGTTACACTAACGGTATACATAACAATTACACTAACGGTATATATAACAGTTACACTAACAGTATATATAACAGTTACACTAACGGTATATATAAAAGTTACACTAACGGTATATATAACTGTTACACTAACGGTATATACAACTGTTACACTAACAGTATATATAACAGTTACACTAACGGTATATATAACTGTTACAATAACGGTATACATAACAATTACACTAACGGTATATATAACTGTTACAATAACGGTATATATAACTGTTACACTAACGGTATATATAACAGTTACACTAACGGTATACATAACAGTTACACTAACGGTATATATAACTGTTACACTAACGGTATATATAACAGTTACACTAACGGTATACATAACAGTTACACTAACGGTATACATAACAATTACACTAACGGTATATATAACTGTTACAATAACGGTATACATAACAATTACACTAACGGTATATATAACTGTTACACTAACGGTATACATAACAGTTACACTAACGGTATATATAACTGTTACACTAACGGTATATATAACTTTTACACTAACGGTATATATAACAGTTACACTAACGGTATATATAACTGTTACATTAACGGTATATATAACAGTTACACTAACGGTATATATAACTGTTACACTAACGGTATATATAACTGTTACACTAACGGTATATATAACTGTTACACTAACGGTATATATAACAGTTACACTAACGGTATACATAACAATTACACTAACGGTATATATAACTGTTACACTAACGGTATATATAACAGTTACACTAACGGTATACATAACAATTACACTAACGGTATATATAACTGTTACACTAACGGTATATATAACAGTTACACTAACGGTATACATAACAATTACACTAACGGTATATATAACTGTTACACTAACGGTATATATAACAATTACACTAACGGTATATATAATAGTTACACTAACGGTATACATAACAATTACACTAACGGTATATATAGCAGTTACACTAACGGTATATATAACAGTTACACTAACGGTATATATAACTGTTAAACTAACGGTATATATAACAGTTACACTAACGGTATATATAACAGTTACACTAACGGTATATATAACAGTTACACTAACGGTATATATAACTGTTAAACTAACGGTATATATAACTGTTACAATAACGGTATATATAATTGTTACACTAACGGTATATATAACAGTTACACTAACGGTATATACAACTGTTACACTTACGGTATATATAACAGTTACACCAATGATATATATAACTGTTACACTAACGGTATACATAACAGTTACACTAACGGTATATATAACAGTTACACCAATGGTATATATAACTGTTACACTAACGGTATATATAACAGTTACACTAACGGTATATATAACAGTTACACCAATGGTATATATAACAGTTACACTGACGGTATATATAACAGTTACACCAATGGTATAGATAACAGTTACACTAACGGTATACATAACAGTTACACTAACGGTATATATAACTGTTACAATAACGGTATATATAATTGTTACACTAACGGTATGTATAACAGTTACACTAACGGTATATACAACTGTTACACTTACGGTATATATAACAGTTACACCAATGGTATATATAACTGTTACACTAACGGTATATATAACAGTTACACTAACGGTATATATAACAGTTACACTAACTGTATATATAACTGTTACACTAACGGTATATATAACAGTTACACTAACGGTATATATAACTGTTACACTAACGGTATATATAACTGTTACACTTACGGAATATATAACAGTTACACTAAAGGTAAACTCTCAGAAAGCAATTCATGTACGTTTTAGACAATGGATTATCATGCATTACGTCATTGTCGGACACCGAAGGATACTGATTACGCTACACCTCAAACGATATGTATGGAGTGCAACGTGATGTATGGAGTGTAACGTGATGTATGGAGTGTAACGTGATGTATGGAGTGTAACTTGATGTATGGAGTGTAACTTGATGAATGGAGTGTAACTTGATGTATGGAGTGTAACGTGGTGTATGGGGTGATGTGTGGAGTGTAACGTGATGTATGGAGTGTAACGTGATGTATGGAGTGTAACTTGATGTATGGAGCGTAACTTGATGAATGGAGTGTAACTTGATGTTTGGAGTGTAACGTGGTGTATGGGGTGATGTGTGGACTGTAACGTGATGTACGGAGTGTAACGTGATGTATGGAGTGTAACGTGATGTATGGAGTGTAACTTGATGTATGGAGTGTAACGTAATGTATGGAGTGTAACGTAATGTATGGAGTGTAACGTGAGGTATGGAGTGTAACGTGATGTATGGAGTATAACGTGATGTATGGAGTGTAACGTGATGTATGGAGTATAACGTGATGTATGGAGTGAAACGTGAGGTATGGAGTGTAACGTGATGTATGGAGTATAACGTGATGTATGGAGTATAACGTGATGTATGGAGTATAACGTGATGTATGGAGTGAAACGTGAGGTATGGAGAGTAACGTGATGTATGGAGTATAACGTGATGTATGGAGTATAACACGATGTATACATTGATGTATGGAGTGATGAATTGAGTGAAACGTGATGTACGGAGTGTAACGTGGTGTATGAATTGATGTATGGAGTGATGAATGGAGTGTAACGTGATGTATGAAGTGTAAAGTGGTGTATGAATTGATGTATGGATTGATGAATGGAGTGTAACGTGATGTATGGAGTGTAACGTGGTGTATGGAATGATGTATGGAGTGATGAATGTAATGTAACGTGATGTATGGAGTGTAACGTGGTGTATGGAATGATTTATGGAGTGTAACGTGGTGTATGGAATGATGTATGGAGTGTAACGTGATGTATGCAGTGCAACGTGATGTATGGAGAGATGTATGGAGTGTAACGTGATGTATGCAGTGCAACGTGATATATGGAGAGATATAAGGAGTGTAACGTGATGTATGCAGTGTAACGTGATGTATGTATGCAGTGTAACGTGATGTATGTATGCAGTGTAACGTGATGTATGTATGGAGGGTAACGTGAGGTATGGAGTGTAACGTGATGTATGCAGTGTAACGTGATATGTGGAGTGAAACGTGATGTATGCAGTGTAACGTAATGTATGTAGTGATGTATGAAGTGTAACGTGATATGTGGAGTGAAACGTGATGTATGGAGTGAAATATGATGTATGGAGTGTAACGTGATGTTGGGAGAGTAACGTAATGTATGGAGTATAACGTGATTTATGGAGTGTAACGTGATGTATGCAGTATAACGTGATGTATGCAGTATAACGTGATGTATGGAGTGTAACGTGAGGTATGGAGTGTAACGTAATGTATGTAGTGATGTATGAAGTATAAGGTGATGTATGGAGTGTAACGTGATGTATGGAGTATAACGTGATGTATGGAGTATAACGTGATGTATGTAGTGTAACGTGAGGTATGGAGTATAACGTGATGTATGCAGTGTAACGTGATGTATGCAGTGTAACGTGATGTATGAAGTGTAACGTAATGTATGGAGTGTAACGTGAGGTATGGAGTGTAACGTGGTGTATGGAGTGATGTATGAAGTGTAACGTGAGGTATGGAGTGTAACGTGGTGTATGGGGTTATGTATAGAGTGTAACGTGTTGTATGTGGTGATGTATGGAGTGTAACGTGAGGTATGGAGTGTAACGTGAGGTATGGAGTGTAACGTGATATATGGAGAGAAACGTGAGGTATGGAGTGATGTATGGAGTTATGTATGGAGTGTAACGTGATGTATGGAGTATAACGTGATGTATGCAGTGTAACGTGAGGGAGGGAGTGATGTATGGAGAGATGTATGGAGTGTAACGTGATGTATGGAGTATCACGTGATGTATGCAGTGTAACGTGAGGTATGGAGTATAACGTGATGTATGGAGTATAGTGTAATGTATGAAGTATAACGTAATGTATGGAGTATAACGTAATGTATGGAGTATAACGTAATGTATGGAGTATAACGTGATGTATGGAGTGTAACGTGGTGTATGGAATGATGTATGGAGTGTAACGTGGTGTATGGAATGATGTATGAAGTGTAACGTGATTTATGCAGTGCAACGTGATGTATGGAGAGATGTATGTAGTATAACGTGATGTATGGAGAGATGTATGGAGTGTAACGTGATGTATGCAGTGTAACGTGATGTATGTATGCAGTGTAACGTGATGTATGTATGGAGGGTAACGTGATGCATGGAGTGTAACGTGATGTATGGAGTGTAACGTGATGTATGCAGTGTAACGTGATATGTGGAGTGAAACGTGATGTATGCAGTGTAACGTAATGTATATAGTGATGTATGAAGTGTAACGTGATATGTGGATTGAAAAGTGATGTATGGAGTGAAATATGATGTATGTAGTGTAACGTGATGTTGGGAGAGTAACGTAATGTATGGAGTATAACGTGATTTATGGAGTGTAACGTGATGTATGGAGTGTAACGTGAGGTATGGAGTGTAACGTGAGGTATGAAGTGTAACGTGATGTATGAAGTATAAGGTGATGTATGGAGTGTAACGTGATGTATGGAGTATAACGTGATGTATGGAGTGTAATGTGATGTATGGAGTATAACGTGATGTATGCAGTGTAACGTGATGTATGGGGTGTAACGTGATGTTGGGAGAGTAACGTAATGTGTGAAGTATAACGTGATTTATGGAGTGTAACGTGAGGTATGGAGTGTAACGTAATGTATGTAGTGATGTATGAAGTATAAGGTGATGTATAGAGTGTAACGTGATGTATGGAGTATAACATGATGTATGGAGTGTAACGTGATGTATGCAGTATAACGTGATGCATGGAGTATAACGTGATGTATGCAGTGTAACGTGAGGTATGGAGTATAACGTGATGTATGCAGTGTAACGTGATGTATGCAGTGTAACGTGATGTATGCAGTGTAACGTGATGTATGGAGTATAACGTGATGTATGAAGTATAACGTAATGTATGGAGTATAACGTAATGTATGGAGTGTAACGTGATGTATGGAGTGTAACGTAATGTATGGAGTATAACGTAATGTATGGAGTGTAACGTGAGGTATGGAGTGTAACGTGATGTATGGAGTATAACGTGATGTATGGAGTATAACACGATGTAAACATTGATGTATGGAGTGATGAATTGAGTGAAACGTGATGTACGGAGTGTAACGTGGTGTATGAATTGATGTATGGAGTGATGAATGGAGTGTAACGTGATGTATGAAGTGTAAAGTGGTGTATGAATTGATGTATGGATTGATGAATGGAGTGTAACGTGATGTATGGAGTGTAACGTGGTGTATGGAATGATGTATGGAGTGATGAATGTAGTGTAACGTGATGTATGGAGTGTAACGTGGTGTATGGAATGATGTATGGAGTGTAACGTGGTGTATGGAATGATGTATGGAGTGTAACGTGATGTATGCAGTGCAACGTGATGTATGGAGAGATGTATGGAGTGTAACGTGATGTATGCAGTGCAACGTGATATATGGAGAGATGTAAGGAGTGTAACGTGATGTATGCAGTGTAACGTGATGTATGTATGCAGTGTAACGTGATGTATGTATGCAGTGTAACGTGATGTATGTATGCAGTGTAACGTGATGTATGTATGGAGGGTAACGTGAGGTATGGAGTGTAACGTGATGTATGCAGTGTAACGTGATATGTGGAGTGAAACGTGATGTATGCAGTGTAACGTAATGTATGTAGTGATGTATGAAGTGTAACGTGATATGTGGAGTGAAACGTGATGTATGGAGTGAAATATGATGTATGGAGTGTAATGTGATGTTGGGAGAGTAACGTAATGTATGGAGTATAACGTGATTTATGGAGTGTAACGTGGTGTATGCAGTATAACGTGATGTATGCAGTATAACGTGATGTATGGAGTGTAACGTGAGGTATGGAGTGTAACGTAATGTATGTAGTGATGTATGAAGTATAAGGTGGTGTATGGAGTGTAACGTGATGTATGGAGTATAACGTGATGTATGGAGTATAACGTGATGTATGCAGTGTAACGTGAGGTATGGAGTATAACGTGATGTATGCAGTGTAACGTGATGTATGCAGTGTAACGTGATGTATGCAGTGTAACGTGATGTATGAAGTGTAACGTAATGTATGGAGTGTAACGTGAGGTATGGAGTGTAACATGGTGTATGGAGTGATGTATGAAGTGTAACGTGAGGTATGGAGTGTAACGTGGTGTATGGGGTGATGTATAGAGTGTAACGTGTTGTATGTGGTGATGTATGGAGTGTAACGTGAGGTATGGAGTGTAACGTGATATATGGAGAGAAACGTGAGGTATGGAGTGATGTATGGAGTTATGTATGGAGTGTAACGTGATGTATGGAGTATAACGTGATGTATGCAGTGTAACGTGAGGGAGGGAGTGATGTATGGAGAGATGTATGGAGTGTAACGTGATGTATGGAGTATCACGTGATGTATGCAGTGTAACGTGAGGTATGGAGTATAACGTGATGTATGGAGTATAGTGTAATGTATGAAGTATAACGTAATGTATGGAGTATAACGTAATGTATGGAGTATAACGTAATGTATGGAGTATAACGTGATGTATGGAGTGTAACGTGGTGTATGGAATGATGTATGGAGTGTAACGTGATATATGGAGTGTAACGTGGTGTATGGAATGATGTATGAAGTGTAACGTGATTTATGCAGTGCAACGTGATGTATGGAGAGATGTATGTAGTATAACGTGATGTATGGAGAGATGTATGGAGTGTAACGTGATGTATGCAATGTAACGTGATGTATGTATGGAGGGTAACGTGATGCATGGAGTGTAACGTGATGTATGGAGTGTAACGTGATGTATGCAGTGTAACGTGATATGTGGAGTGAAACGTGATGTATGCAGTGTAACGTAATGTATATAGTGATGTATGAAGTGTAACGTGATATGTGGATTGAAAAGTGATGTATGGAGTGAAATATGATGTATGTAGTGTAACGTGATGTTGGGAGAGTAACGTAATGTATGGAGTATAACGTGATTTATGGAGTGTAACGTGATGTATGGAGTGTAACGTGAGGTATGGAGTGTAACGTGAGGTATGAAGTGTAACGTGATGTATGAAGTATAAGGTGATGTATGGAGTGTAACGTGATGTATGGAGTATAACGTGATGTATGGAGTGTAATGTGATGTATGGAGTATAACGTGATGTATGCAGTGTAACGTGATGTATGCAGTGTAACGTGATGTATGGAGTATAACGTAATGCATGGAGTGTAACGTGAGGTATTGAGTGTAACGTGCTGTATGGGGTGCTGTATGAAGTGTAATGGAATGTATGCAGTGTAACGTGATGTATGCAGTGTAACGTGATGTATGCAGTGTAACGTGATATGTGGAGTGAAACGTGATGTATGCAGTGTAACGTAATGTATATAGTGATGTATGAAGTGTAACGTGATATGTGGATTGAAAAGTGATGTATGGAGTGAAATATGATGTATGTAGTGTAACGTGATGTTGGGAGAGTAACGTAATGTATGGAGTATAACGTGATTTATGGAGTGTAACGTGATGTATGGAGTGTAACGTGAGGTATGAAGTGTAACGTGATGTATGAAGTATAAGGTGATGTATGGAGTGTAACGTGATGTATGGAGTATAACGTGATGTATGGAGTGTAATGTGATGTATGGAGTATAACGTGATGTATGCAGTGTAACGTGATGTATGCAGTGTAACGTGATGTATGGAGTATAACGTAATGCATGGAGTGTAACGTGAGGTATTGAGTGTAACGTGCTGTATGGGGTGCTGTATGAAGTGTAATGGAATGTATGCAGTGTAACGTGATGTATGCAGTGTAACGTGATGTATGGAGTATAACGTAATGTATGGAGTGTAACGTGAGGTATTGAGTGTAACGTGCTGTATGGGGTGCTGTATGCAGTGTAACGTAATGTATGCAGTGTAACGTAATGTATGCAGTGTAACGTAATGTATGCAGTGTAACGTAATGTATGCAGTGTAACGTAATGTATGCAGTGTAACGTAATGTATGCAGTGTAACGTAATGTATGCAGTGTAACGTAATGTATGCAGTGTAACGTAATGTATACAGTGTAACGTAATGTATGCAGTGTAACGTAATGTATGCAGTGTAACGTAATGTATGCAGTGTAACGTAATGTATGCAGTGTAACGTGGTGTATAGCGTGATGTATGGGGTGTAACGTGTTGTATGGGGTGATGTATGGAGTGAAACGTGAGGTATGGGGTGTAACGTAATGTATGGAGTGTAACGTAATGTATGGAGTGTAACGTAATGTATGGAGTGTAACGTAATATATGGAGTGTAACGTGATGCATGGAGTGTAACGCGATATGTGGAGTGTAACGTAATGTACGGAGTGTAACGTGATGTATGCAGTGTAACGTGATATGTGGAGTGAAAGTAGATGTATGCAGTGTAACGTAATGTATGTAGTGATGTATGAAGTGTAACGTGATATGTGGAGTGAAACGTGATGTATGGAGTGAAATATGAAGTATGGAGTGTAACGTGATGTTGAAAGAGTAACGTAATGTATGGAGTATAACGTGATGCATGGAGTGTAACGTGAGGTATGGAGTGTAACGTAATGTATGTAGTGATGTATGAAGTATAAGGTGATGTATAGAGTGTAACGTGATGTATGGAGTATAACATGATGTATGAAGTGTAACGTGATGTATGCAGTATAACGTGATGCATGGAGTATAACGTGATGTATGCAGTGTAACGTGAGGTATGGAGTATAACGTGATGTATGCAGTGTAACGTGATGTATGCAGTGTAACGTGATGTATGCAGTGTAACGTGATGTATGCAGTGTAACGTGATGTATGCAGTGTAACGTGATGTATGGAGTATTACGTGATGTATGAAGTATAACGTAATGTATGGAGTATAACGTAATGTATGGAGTGTAACGTGATGTATGGAGTGTAACGTAATGTATGGAGTATAACGTAATGTATGGAGTGTAACGTGAGGTATGGAGTGTAACGTCGTGTATGGGGTGATGTATGGAGTGTAACGTGGTGTATGGGGTGATGTATGGAATGTAACGTAATGTATGGAGTGTAACGTAATGTTTGGAGTTTAACGTAATGTATGGAGTGTAACGTGATGTATGGAGGGTAACGTGGTGTATGGGGGTGATGTATGGAGTGTAACGTGAGGTATGGAGTGTAACGTAATGTATGGAGTGTAACGTGAGGTATGGAGTGTAACGTGATGTATGGAGTGAAACGTGAGGTATGGAGTGAAACGTAATAAATGCCGCGAGTTTTCGACGATGGCATTAACTTAGATCGATATTACAGCATATGCGAAGTCTGATCAGTGCCTATGTTTTCTTGTAAAATTACAGCAGCCGGTTCAGCGCTTCAATCACTCTATGATTCCTACTAACAAAAGTAAACCGCCATGTATTGAATATACCGTGTGACTTAAAACTATGTGCTCTAAGCGTCGTCTGTATACAAAAAACATCTAAGAAAAAGATTTCACTACTTAGCGGCGTTTGTCTTCAACCTTTCCTTACAATTCTGCAGCAGACGACTTTGAAAACATTCAGACAAACACTTGAAACATCTCTTTAAATGAAATTAAAAAATACTTATAAAGGTTGAAAACATCATTGTGGCAATAGAACTTTTCTTTCTGAGTAATTTCTCATTATGTCACATTGTTTTCAAAAATCAACTGCTACAGAGGTGCCAGAAAGCGACTATATGCACGCAGGAGGGAAGGAATGTATATACTATTTAATGTTATTTTTCTTCGAAACTCTCCAGTTGGAAATTAGGAATAGCCATGTTTACACAGAGTCATTTGTATTGGTCAGGTAAATGGTTAAATCTTGCTTTTGTTTATTGGGAAACAAGATCCGACACAGGAAAACAGTCATTCATGCATTTGTGACCAATATAGCTCCTGATCAGCCTGTACATTCGCATAGTCCGATCAGAACATTCACGTTTCGTTATCAAGTTAATGGATTATCAAATAATCTGGTGAGCTAATAAGACTGTAGGATTATAAACGTCATATCTTATGCTACACAAGTAGCACATGTTCTAATCCGACTTTTTTAATGTGGATATTTGAGATATGACACAAACCGAGTAATTTCTACCTTTTTTTACAACGTATTTTGCTTTAAATCTCACAGTTACCTGTTTTCGCTCAAACATATGAGTTGAACCAGAATGGCTGAATTCTACAGACGGTTTCGTTGACGTAAACAAGATTTTATCGAGTGTTCGGCAAATGCAAGTACATGTAATAAGCTGTAATTTGATTGGTTGAATCTGCTAGCAGATGTTCGAGTGATCGGTGAGTTAGGACAAACTTATTAGCCCAAGGTTTGCCGGATAAATAGCATGGTCAATATTGATTAGATATCATTTTGCATTTCTAACAGATGCACGTGTTGTAAATTGCACGTTCTCGATAAAAAAGAATAAACTGATGATGGCATTGAAAATATAATTTGAGTCAATAAAAGAGAGTCCTGTTTAATCACTGACTGCATACACAAATACTTCTTTAATCAACAAACTTACACACACAGAGACATACGCATGCACGCACGCACATACCCATGCACACAACTATAAATTCACACACGCACATATTCAATATCAACATTCACACATGTTGGTTTGCTGTAAAGATAACTTAACCGTGGATTCGTGAATACATTAATCAGATAACTGCCCTCGAAACTATGTATACATATAGCGCACCTAGTGGAATGATCGTGGGTATTGACATGGAGACTGGATTCCCCAAACATTCACACTGGCACAGTGTCCACCTGTTTACGGGGTACTTTGATCCGAATGATGTGTATGTGTGTCTGCGACCAATCCATTTAAACGACACAATATTGCTAAAATATAACAAAGGAAGCCGAAAGGGGGCCTTATTGTCATACCGTTTCGGTATAGACTGAGATCGCTCATACTTTTTCTACAGAACTCATATAGCACAGAAACAATGTATAATTGTTGGAAAAAAAAATATTGTGCATGTTTTACAATGTTTTATATGAAGGAAAGCACTATCTCAGATTTCAAGCTATTTACGGTAGACTGTATGAATAAATACGTCTTCAGGGTGTCGGTAATTGTATGGGTTGATTGTAAACAGGAACGACACTCGTCATACTTTATGGCGGGACAAACAGGACTGGTACTAATGTCCTGAAGGTTCAGACAGGCCTAGGTAAGGGCTGATCATAAGGTCCTGAATATCAACGGCAGGCCTGGGTCTGGACTGGCCATACGGTCCTGAGGGTTCGAGACAGGCCTGAGTCTAGGCTGGTCATATGGTCATGAAGGTTCGGGACAGGTCTGGGTCTGGGCTGGCATAAAGTCCTGGGGGTCCGGGGCAGGCCTGGGTCTGGTCTGGGCTGGTCATAAGGCCATGAAGGTCCGGCACAGGTCTGTGTCTTGGCTGGTCATATTGTCGATGACAGGCCTTGATCTGGGTTGGTCATAAAGTCCTAAAGGTTCCGGGACAGGCCTGAATATTGGCTGCTCCTAAGGAAGGTCATGCTTGATCAGGGTCATCTTCACCTTTCACCAGTAATTATGCACTATTTGGTAATATAATTATGCACTATTTGTTAGTGTGATTATGCACTATTTGTTGATGTTGTTATGCACTATTTGTTAATGTGATTATGCACTATTTGTTGATGTTATTATGCACTATTTGTTAATGTGATTATGCACTATTTGTTGATGTTATTATGCACTATGTGTTAATGTTAGTATGCACTATTTGTTTATGTTATTATGCACTATTTGTTTATGTTATTATGCACTATTTATTAATGTTATTATGCACTATTTGTTGATGTTATTATGCACTATTTGTTAATGTGATTATGCACTATTTGTTGATGTTATTATGCACTATGTGTTAATGTGATTATGCACTATTTGTTAATGCTATTATGCACTATTTGTTAATGTTATTATGCACTATTTGTTAATGTTATTATGCACTATTTGTTAATGTGAATATGCACTATTTGTTAATGTGATTATGCACCATTTGTCGATGTTATTATGCACTATTTGTTGATGTTATTATTGCACGATTTGTTAATGTTATTATACACTATTTGTTAATGTTATTATGCACTATTTGTTGAAGTTATTATTGCACTATTTGTTAATGTTATTATGCACTATTTGTTGATGTTATTATGCACTATTTGTTGATGTTATTATTGCACTATTTGTTAATGTTATTATGCACTATGTGTTAATAGATGAGAAGGTCCGTGTATATACCGTCATTTCGTTTTTCGTTTTTTATTTTAACACATGAAAAACGAAAACGAAACCATTTTCTTTTTTTCGTTTTATTATTTTAAAATATAAAAACGAAAAAGGATTTCGTATACCGTATATCGTTTTTCGTTTTTCCATTTCAATCCACAGGTGCCAGTCTCGGTTAAGATCTAAAAATAGCATTTGACGATATATTGACAATGTACATTTCCTTCTCAACTACCAATAATTCTGATCGCAATTTCTGTAATTAACCTGAAGATATTCGCGTGGAATTATTATTTTCAAAGATGTTACAGGCAAAGCAAGTACATTTGATTAGAGTCAATGGAATTTTAACCGAGATATAGGTTTTAATGTAAAACTACTGCTCGGGGACATCACTGAGGTAACATGAGGTCCGACTAAAACCTCATAAATCAGATGATTTATTCATTCAAAAAGTGTCATATCATAGGGCAATTATTGCGCGGGTGCCTCAGCACCAGTGCTTATATTGGTTGTGAAAAAAACTGTCACTGGTACAATGGGCTTGCGCGTTGTTAATCGTCTTGATCGCGCATGCGCCGTATTTTACCGTTAGCTCTCGGATATTTCCGTAGCAGTTCGTCACTAGACTGGTTCTCGGTCGAGTTTGTATGCGAGTAGTTTTTAATAATTAAAATGTAGATTAAAACCATAGTTTAACGTGTACTGGCGTTACGAAAAGGTCAACCAATCTACCAACGTTGCTATAAAAGCCGGCTTCCAAAGCAAGGCTGTAGAAATGATATTTATACCCGTTCCCGTTACATTTCTCCCACTTTTCTCTTGACTTCGACTCGAAGTCACACAACTGAACACAAGCAGTACACCAGATCGGAGTCTATGTAACATCACCGGGAACCACCGGGGTTTTAATAAC
Organism: Serripes groenlandicus; assembly: GCA_031761405.1. NCBI lineage: Eukaryota > Metazoa > Mollusca > Bivalvia > Cardiida > Cardiidae > Serripes > Serripes groenlandicus. The sequence goes on along the minus strand of JASEVX010000002.1, from coordinate 150,558,949 downwards.
AGGAACATGAGAATATTTTCATAAATAAGAAGTTATTGTGCTAAATTTGGCGATTTTAAGAATATATTAAGGGGAAAAAAATGACGCGCATACGCAGACAAATGTTTACAATAATTTTGGTAGATCCAGGTCAACACGTTGGGAAAAGTATTTTTGTTTTCGTTCTACGTATTTGTATCTACGTCCCTGCTCTACGTCCCTGGTATTTAACTAAAAAACTATTGCTACCATATATTTATATCATATATTTAAAAGCGGGTTTCGTGTTTTTCGAATCAAACAGTATTTCTTTAGCCAAAAAATGCTGATTACCGCGCTAACATCGAACTGCTGCATCTTGCAGCAACTATTGTATATAACTTATTAAACAGCTATAAAACACGGTAAGTAAATCTGTATTCAGGCGTTGCGCGCTGAACATCTTTATCTCCGGCTGTGTTCTACGATAAACTTATTTTACATGAAAATTGTAAACTGTAAAGTATATTTTGATAAAAACACAAAACTATGCTTTTTTAGAGGAAATTTCTTTTTCTCTCTTAAGGCGCTTTGACATAAATTGATACAGAAAACATGTCGAATAATTAAAAAACCAAGTGTCACCTCAGTGATGTCCCTGGGCGTAGAATAGGAAATGTACCTTGTCAATATATAGTCAAATGCATTTTTTTAGATTTGAAATGAGACTGGCACCTGTTGTTTGAAATGGAAAAACAAAAACCAAAATAGAAATCGATTTTCGTTTTTCTTTTAACAAAATAAAAAACGGAAAACAAAAATAGGATCGTTTTTCGGTTTTTTTGTGTTAAAATAAAAAATTAAAAACGAAATGACGGTATAAACACGAACCTAAGAAGCGATTAACAAACGTTGTTCAAAATAAAATTTCACATATAAGTCGTTTCAAACGAATTAGGGTCTAATTGTGTCTCCTGTGTTGCACCATGTTAAGTAAAGTTGGCGAACAACAAGTCACGATATACTTCGCGGTTTGTTTTATCAGAATATGCATTTAGGGCATTTAGGGCGTGATATCCTAAAGGCGGTCAGTGACTACTCTCGTAATACTTCTGTGCTCCAATACAATAATGCCACAAACCGCAATACACAGCCCAAACCACAATACACAGCCCAAACCGCAATACACAGCCCAAACCGCAATACACAGCCCAAACCGCAATACATAGCCCAAACCGCAATACACAGCCCAAACCGCAATACACAGCCCCAAACCGCAATACACAGCCCAAACCACAATACACAGCCCAAACAGCAATACACAGCCCAAACCACAATACACAGCCCAAACCGCAATACACAGCCCAAACCGCAATACACAGCCCAAGCCGCAATACACAGCCAACAGTTGTAATGATAGAGGATGAGAAGCGACCATCAGAAAATCCGCAGACTAACGGTGAAGATTGACGGCTAGCAGACATGTTTGAACTGTTCCCACATACATAAAATATGCGTCAGATAACATTCAGGCAAACCTATACATGAGAATACACTTATTGATAAAGAGTTGAACACTTTGTGACAAAAGGAGGAACTGCTTGCTCATCAAGAGCAGTTTTTACGTTTTGTCACAATGTGTTCAAAGGTCGTCTGCTGCAAGTAAGTCAAATGCATGTGTCAATGTGCATGTGTCAATGGGTCAACTAATATACTGCGGGTTTGTTAAAAGGCATGATTACAAGTATGATAATAGATGACATGACGGCTGCAAGTAAAAAAATCCAAAACAAAAATCGGTCCATAACGCCTGCCACAAAGCGCCATTCATTCACTATATCTTGGTGTCGCTCTTCAGAGTCTTGTTTGGCGACCAGGAATTTGAGAGAGTTCGTAATTCGGTCTTGAGTGTCATCGGATTCGGTTTCTATCAGTCGTTCGCGATGATCGTAACGATAAGGCAGCTGTGGCGTATTATGGGACGTGTTTACTTGATATCCCACATGATTCGGTCTATTGATTGCATTCCCATTGCAATTATTGCTTTCTATAGAATCTATGTATGAACTGAGGCACACTTCACCCTTCCTTATAGAGGAATACACGAATGGATTCACTCTCGGTCGAATACAAAAGATGCTCGCGAGAATGTCATGTGACAAAATCTGCAGCCATCTTGGAACTCCACGCTGATGAGGACCCACGTGATGAAGTTGTAAAACAAATACAGTCAGAATAATCGATAATGACGTCATTCCCATGGTGGTAGTCAGGTATATTCCTGAAATGAAGATTCGATCATAATTAATGTGATTGACAAACTGCTATGGGTTCATTCAATTTGAATTGTATAATTCTATTTACCTTTATAATACATTGTAATTGCATATTTCTAGTTACCTTTATAATACATTGTAATTGTATATCTCTAGAAACCTATAAATATATTGTAATTGTATATTTATAGTTACCTATATAATACAAAGTAATTGTATATTTATAGTTACCTTTATAAAACAAAGTAATTGTATATTTATAGTTACCTATATAATACATTGTAATTGTATATTTATAGTTACCTTTATAATACATTGTAATTGTATATCTCTAGAAACCTATAAATATATTGTAATTGTATATTTATAGTAACCTATATAATACATTGTAATTGCATATTTCTAGTTACCTTTATAATACATTGTAATTGTATATTTATAGTAACCTATATAATACATTGTAATTGTATATCTCTAGAAACCTATAAATATATTGTAATTGTATATTTATAGTTACGTATATAATACAAAGTAATTGTATATTTATAGTTACCTATATAATACATTGTAATTGTATATTTATAGTTACCTTTATAATACATTGTAATGGTATATCTCTAGAAACCTATAAATATATTGTAATTGTATATTTATAGTAACCTATATAATACATTGTAATTGCATATTTCTAGTTACCTTTATAATACATTGTAATTGTATATTTATAGTAACCTATATAATACATTGTAATTGCATATTTCTAGTTACCTTTATAATATATTGTAATTGTATATTTATAGTTACCTATAAATATATTGTAATTGTATATTTCTAGATACTAATAAATATATTGTAATTGTGTATTTTCAGTTTCCTTCATAATACGTGTGAAAGCTCGAGCCGAAGGCTCAAGCGAAGCACGCCTATAGGTTACACGTACGAACACAAGCTAGGAGATCAAAACAACAAGAATTCAGTACAATCTTACTGTTTTTCACATATCAAATCTCAACCCCATAGCACTTTTTTTCGGCCATTTTGCTTCCAGTTTTACTGGACGGACAAATTATCGTAACCTATTCATTTCGTAACCGGCAAAACCCACAAACACGATATTCGCATGTTTTGACAAGTCAAAAAATACTTAGAACTAGAGAGAAAAATTAAATTAAATTCCTTCTCGATAAAGGAATGAAAATAAGGAATCTGATATGTGATAATTTGCGTGTAATTGCACTGGTTTTCTATTTTTAAAATAATATTTTCTCAACCGGAAGTAAACACATCCGAATGTGACGTCATTGCAACGAAAAGTAACGTCAATATAAGGCAAATAATAAATAAATAACAAAAGGAAAACGACAGGAATGGTAGGAAAAGATAGTTTTGACTCGTCACAAATGGATTTCATTCACTGGAAGGACTTTATGAAGGCTAAGTCGACTATTCTTTTGTACCTGTCATTACATTATTTCATGGATTTTATATCTTTGCAATATAGAGAAGCAATAAAACACTTGAAAATGATTGTAAATACTTCAACGGAAGTTATCGTTCGTTACACTAGCCTCGGATATTATTTTAACTGAAAAGGACGAACAATTCTGTTTCTGTATCGGCATAGCTTCATTTCAAGGTAAGCTATTTATTATATCAATAATTTGTTTAAAAATATAACTTCATTTCTAAATTATTTGTTAGTATCTGTTGGGAACGTTCCACGATGCTTTCGTCACATCGCGTGACGTCACATGGTGTGTATCGTTTGTGTCTGTATCTGTCATTTGAAGCCGAAGCCGTCTTGTCAAATGTTGACTCCACTCAAGAAAATAGCTAAACTATCAGTTTGTTTTTACCTTATTTGACAAATAAGATAAAAACAAACTGAGCATTGAAATCTGTAGATAGAGAGGATCAATCTCTTTTTAAATTCAACAAACAATCAAAATACTTTTTATTCAAATAAATTTGTATAAACATTTTGGTTGAAAAATAAAGAAAACTTAATCTGTTTTTCAACAGAAAAAGGCTATAAGGCAGTTCATAATTAATGTCAGTTATATTAGTCACCCAGTGACCTCACATAAGTGTTCTGTCCTCTGATATAACTGAAATACCACAGAAATGTATCTGTTTCTATGTAATTTATTGTGAAATCCATTTTTCTGTGTGAAATTGTATAATCTATACAATAGAAATGGTAAAATTTAAAAAATATTCTTATTCTTTACGGGTAATAAAATTACACATATTTTCAAAAAACCTATACTGTAGTTTAATGGTAAAACACCTGGTCTAACAAGAGATCTAAGATCTAATCTCAGCAGGTACATGTTTTGAAAGAAGCAACTAAACTTAACAATGTATACATGAAACAATTATGTTGTGGGGAGTTGTCTTACTTAAACACTTATTACATTTTTATCCAGGCTTCTAGTGGAAATAGTTTACTCCCTGTACCCTTTTCAAAAGCTTTTATAATTGAGCAATAACAATTAAAACAAAGGAATGGTTATCAACATTTATAACTCTGAGAACCTGTACATGTTCAAGGTTTGATCCAGCTTTGATAACCGTTCTAATATCAAAGTTTTAACGAAATTTATACATCACATTTTTATAATAGAGCAATTTTAACATGATCACTAACAATGTTAAATTATTGCAAATTCTTCTGGAAAATCCATTTCTCTGTTTGTACTTTTTATAATTTCTTTATTTGCTATAAACATACTGTTTATTGTTTTATGCAATAAAATGTATATTGAATATATTGATTAGATCTTTCATTATCCATTTTTTGTTCAAACAACATATTTCAGATACATGTATATATAATCAGTAACTGTTGTTGACACTAAGTTTGGTACTTATTAACAAATAATCTGATGCTGTTTCATGTTTTACAAATTAAAAACCAGAAAAGGAGATAGGTGTTCAAAGTGAAAATGTTGTTGAATAGGAACATATATTGTTCATTTTGGATATGTTCATTTTGGATCAATTCAATTACACCATTCCGACAATGTATTCGGATTAGTCACAGAAATCAGGTAATTTATACCAGACAATGGGCTAAACTTTACCCTTTCCAACATACATCATTATAAATGGGACTTTTGAAAATATTTGTCAAAAATTACAATGGTAAGAGTCAGTTTCCAATCATATGTATTACTAGTTTACAAATAACTGGCATTTGTAAAAATAAATCAGAACATTCTTCAGTGCCTTCTAGTGTTGTTTTCCATCAACATACTTGGAAATCTTACAGTCTGTTACAATCCTGACCTAATAAAAAATAAAACAGATATATATATATATGTACAAATTAAACTTAAATGCATGCTAAGTTTCGTTTTTTTTCAATATGTTTTTCAAATTCTGTTTTTGTAACTTTCTACAATTTGCCTATTAATTTGTTTCTTGTTGGGGGGACAGACAGTGCTTAATTAATTTGTTCTTGCTTTCACACGACCTAGGCTTTGCCTATTAACATATTAAAGTTTCGGTTAGAAACTTCTTACGGTCAGGGTCAAAGGTCACATATACTATAGTGCTATTTTTCCTTGTTACAAAACGAAATCAATGGGCAATTCGGGGCTACTCGGTCTTCCGATTTTCCGAATTCAGACTGTATATCAAATGTTTACAGCATTGAACATGTATCGAAGATTCTGTTCAGAGAACAATTCCATAAAAATGACGACAATGTCACTAAGTGCATTCAACTTTCAAGCTTTTCATTAACCACGTTAAAAATGGCGGATTCTTGACCTCTGGCCCGTATCGACTCGATTAAATTTTTCGATCTAGTAGATCCGATATGCGTTCGTTGGTAACAAAATACAGGAAACACCCGTCATTTTATCATTTAGATATCTGTTCAATGGATTTATTGCGTTAAACTGTCCATAACTGCTGAAAGTCAACGACCGTCAGGTAAGCTGGTGCTATCGTGATTCATTCAAAACTGTTGATCATGGCACATTTGTCACAAATCGTGGTCACTCAGTTTATTCTTAGGCAAATTTGTCACATTATATGTTTATTGCTAGGCCCAATGGGAGTCATGTTGTTTTGTTTAATCTTTGTGTCACGAAACCATACTTGTGCGAAACATGATCATTATTTGCAATGTTCCCGTTACATTTTAGTTGCCGTTCGTGTTTAACATGCTTGTAAAGACAACCAAAATGTGCAGACTTTGAGTGTTTTGCCGAGCTATCATGTAAGTTTGAGCTGCATCCTCACAAGTATGATTATATAAATAGTTTTTATAAGCACCTCGCAACATTCTTTCCATGTCAGACATGTCCAATGCTTCTTAATGCTTAAAATGAAACAAGGATTCCGTTTCGTACCCAATGTTTTACGCACTTAAAGTCAAGTCTGAAGTTGTGAACAGTATGTTTCGTCTTTCGTTCATCTGCTGATAAGTAGAACCACTAAAGATATTCTCTGTTCATATATGTTGTAATCTTGCGTCGCCTTGAGGAAGACATTATAGTGATCATGGTTTAGATTTTGTTATTGTTACTTCTTTATGGATAAAGATAAAATTTCTTTATATTTAGTAGTTAATACCAATTTTTATTCATTTAACCGATGGATCAGCTTATCAATTATAAGTGATCAATTGGTGGGTCCATCCGTGTGAATGTGTAGAATCTAATGAACCTTGGCAGATCTGTAGAAAAAACAATTCCCTATCGAAGTTGCCCATTTGTAAGTTGGTTTGAACCAATGAACAAGTAGTAAATTTTACCTGACACCGTACAGTTACACTTTGGCTTTATGGCATTGCTACCTCTTGTACTGGCTATGTCTCTTAACTGTGTCATTGTTTGGTGTGTATTTAAATGTTTTAGTTTTTTACACCGCCTTCAACAATTCTCTAGTTATCTGATGGCGTGTACTGGGTAAGTTACCAGTACTTTTGGTCCATTCATCCTGACACCAGCCAGTCAGTTGTAATGCTAACCCCGCAACCCTGAGCATCAAGAATGGCAGTCACAACTACCATTTTTTAAGGTTTTGGCTTGACCCGACTGGGGATCGGACTCGCGACCTCCCGCATCCCAGTCCAAATAAATGTGGGACTACCCACACCAAAGGCAGACGTTCTACCAAAACACTGCCGAGGCCGTCCACTGTGTTATAGGCACACTGGTGAAAAAAGTTTCTTCTCAATCAGAATTTACTTAACTCTGTTGCTACCTTCAATTACGACAAGATTTTAAGGATTCATATAGGTTAAAGTTTAAACATATAATGTTAGTACATGTCCACTACACAGTCAATACAATCAAGGATTTTGCAAGCTGGAATGTACATGCTGGTTTCTAATAAGATGTAAACAATTTTTTTTTTTAATGTGTGCAACTAATCTTGTACTTTCAGATTGAAATTGCAGGGGTTCGGGGGCGCAGCCCCTGATGTTGTTTTCAGTTGATAAAAAGTTGAGGATGCGTCTGGCAACATGAAATGAAATATTTTAACATTCATTCAAAGGGGCTGATGTTGACCAATGTGTGGCAAATTATCTTCATTCTATATAGGTTTTAACAATTATAGAGATGTTCCTTATATTTTAGTAGACATTTTCAAAGTCTTCTACTGCGGATTTGTCATATGAGGGAAAGCTTCAAAGCATTAAATTGATGATGTCTGTTTAAATTATTCTTTGATAAATTGGCAGCAGTGTCCGACAAATCCATTGCCCGGAGCCCGCGGGCTACCACAATAATTGCCCGGGCTACTGTCATTTTCAAATGAAAGCCCGGCGGGCTACTGTTTATTCCGGTGTCTGGTAGCCCGGCTTAATTACTTACACACATGTCGTGTATAAACAGTGACTGTATGTTACATGCGAAAACCACTCGCTGTGACCATAAAAAAATCAATATCAGTAGGCGGAGTTACCAACCTGTCAGATCGAGTGGTTTCAGCCAACCGAATCGCTTCAGTAATAGTCAATTAACGTGATATATATACCCATTACGGCGGTCCAATCATTAGTGACCATTGTTCCCTGGTGTTAATCCATGAATGATTGCGAATAACCAATGAAATTCAAATATTCCCGTAAACGTATTTTGATCCATATTTCTACTTTCGGTATGCGATGTTTGCAAACTGGTGCAGACCGGTTCAGAAAGACGGAGAAGAAAATTGTCACCATGCAGAAGTTAATAAAATAAATTCGATCCAAATATTAAAGACAATACAATACGATCACTTCTAGATCTTATCTTGTCGTTAATCAAATATGAAACACCTTCATAATCGACATAGTATGCGATATGTCAAAGAAAATGTTTGGGATGAAATCTATAATGAATAATAAATGCCCAATCACGGCTTTGTTTACCAAAATTAATTAGCATAACCGGCGGGAAAAAAATCATATGACTTAATAATTGCGATTTCATTGGAAGAAATGAGAAATTGGGTCAATGACGTTAACGACCCGACGACCCCGATCAAGAGTGGACCCCGATGTTTCAACGCTGTTTACCGATTTCAAATTCTCAGTAGGGAACCATGATTAACATTGCGCAATTATCAAAATGGCGGCTATGTTGTGAATAATACCGTAACACATGAAACAAATTTAACGTAGTTAAACTAGATTAGCATGAAATTATAACCTTCAATTGTAAAAAGATTTTATTGATTCATATAAGTGAAATGTACTGTGCATGTCCACTCAAAAGATTTGCATTCTTGAATATGGTTATTTTTACTGACAGGCATAAAAACAATGTTTATATATTATGTTGCCACAAAGTGTATTCAGTTTGACGTAGTCACCTATTGTTCTTTGTTACAAAGTTTTTGTTTTTTTTGTCTTTGCACAGTATAATTGAATTAATGATGAAGCAGGAGTTTAGGGGTGTAGCCCCAAATTAGAATGGAATATCAGTTTAAATAAAATATATTAACCTAAATCCATTCTCACATAAAATAAATATGCAACAGACCATTTTGAAAACATCTAAGCAAAACAAATGGAAAATCTCTTTAAATGAAAGTAAAATTATTGATAAGAGTTGAAATAATTGCTCAATATGATTAACCCTTTCCGTCATACGACAATTCTGCAGCAGATGACTTTGAACGTATTTTGTCAAAAGATAGAAAATCTCTATAATTGAATGGACAACCTATAACTTAAAGAGGAAAACATTGTGGCAAAAGGAGAAATTGCTCTTTTTGAGCAATTTCTTCTTTTGTCACTGTATTCAAAAAGCCGTCTGCTGCAGAGGCATCAGAAAACGTCCATATGAGGGAAAGGGTTAAACTTAGTTGTTTGTTTCTTCCAAACTAGGGTCTAAAGCTTGTTCACTATGAGCGTTATCTCCCTTTGCCACAGTGATTTCAAAATGTCATTTACAAGTGGGAAAGTGTTAAACAATGTCTCCATCTGTACCACTTTGTCCATTGCAATCCACCTTCATAAGAATGTTCTTTAATGCTTATCCTCTTTGCAATGGAAATACATTTGTTTTGAAAATACTGGCCTGATTTAAAAATAATTTGGCCCAATTGTTCATCATCTTCATATATTGATTAAATTATTTAAATCCTTGAAAAACATGGCTTATTCTACTGGTAAATGCATTTGAACAACTTCTTATACTCATGTTTTACATAGCAAATACATCAGATGATATAAGGGACATGGTTGCATAAGTCTAATCAGTAATAAGAATATTATAGTGTTGTAAGATAACAATTCAATGTTAGAAAAGCATAATTTGTTAGGTTTTTATACGCCCGTTTTTTAACGGAACGTATTATAGTTTTACCTGAGGCGTACAGGCGGGCGGCATCCAGTATTTTGTCAGTTCAATAACTTAAGAAGCCTTTGTCCAATCATCATCAAATTTGGTCAGAATGTGTATTAGTATAATATCTCGTACACGTTTGATAACTAGCTATATCGAGAGTTATCGCCCTTTAATTATAGCATTTACCTAAAATTGGTCTTGTCAGCTCAATAACTTAAGAAGCCTTTGGCCAATCATCATCAATTTTGGTCAGAAAGTGTATTGGCATAACATCTCGGACTAAATGGATAACTAGCCATATCGCTTCAGTCAATCGAGAGTTATTGCCCTTTATTTATATAAATTACCTAAAACTGGTCTTGTCAGCTCAATTACTTTAGAAGCCTTTGTTTAATCATCACCAAATTTGATCAGAATGTGTATTGGCATAATATTTCAGACAAGTTCGATAACTAGCTATATTGCTTTAGTCAATCGAGAGTTATCGCTCTTTAATTATAGAAATTACCTATAATTTGTCTTGTCAGCTCAATAACTTTAGAAGCCTTTGACCAATCAACACCAAATTTTGTCAGAATGTGTAATGGCATAATATCTCGGACAAGTTTGATAACTAGCCATATCGCTTTAGTCAATAGAGAGTTATCACCCTTTTATTATAGAAATTACCTAAAATTGGTCTTCTCAGCTAAATAACTTGTGAAGCCTTTATCCGATCATCACCAAATTTAGACAATATGTTGATGGGCAGAATATCTTGGTCAGGTTCAATAACTTACAATGTTATCTTAGTCACTACACACTTATGTCCCTTGGAATGGCCAAAACTGTACTAACAGTGTTCGCTCTCTAAATTTGCATGACGTACAACCAATTATCACTAAACTTGGTCTCAAAAAAACAGGACAGTCGTATTTTGTGACATTTGGGGCTCTTGTTTAAATTACAATTAAACTATCACAAGCTCTGATTTATTAGGAATTCCTTTTTTTGGTAAAGAACATGAGGCATTTACTAAATGTGACTTTCTTCGAGGACAATTTGATCGTAAATTAAATGTGTTTAGCTACATTTTGAGACCTTATAGTTTTAACTGGTAAAACACCTGGTCTAGCCAGGAGTTCTGAGTTCAAATCTCAGTAGGGGAAAAATTACACTGTAGCTAAATACATACAATTTAATTAATATCAGCACAGCTTTTGTGATAATCCTCAATCCATCATGCAATATCCACCAGCAATTATTTATTTAAACAATGACTGCTTTTAAACTACTTGACCAATTTTAACTGAACTGCACAGAAATATTGATTTGGTGTCCTCTTTCAAAATGTTCAAAGGAATAAATTCTGTGTTGAATTCTGGAAACTACCCCATCAGAAAAGAAGTAAAGTGACACAATGTTTAGGTATTCTGGTATTTCTGTATAACTTGGCAGGAAAGTTCCTTATGTAACCCTAAAAATATTCAAATCATATTGATTGGTTGAAAAATAGTATCCACATGTGGCATGGGAAAAGGAAGTTGCAGGTATAATTTCAAAGTTATAACACTGTTGCATTAATTTTCCCTATGTGACCATCCATACACTTATTCAAGTCATATTTATTAAATAAAAACAAATGTTGCTAGGCATTATCAGAGTGTAGGGTCTTGTTTCAAGATAATTTGGCTTAAAAAAACATTATGTTGCCCTTTCCAGAGTGTTGCCCTTTCCAGAGTGGTTTAAGATCAATGCTGCCAAAAAAACTCAGAAAGGGAGTAAAATAACAATTTTCCTCTTAAATTGCATGTCTTATGTCAAGATAGTTTGGCAAAAAACGTTCTTTAATTAACCCTCTACATAAATTGTTCAAGAGATATTGATTAGTTCAAAGCAATGCTAAAATGTGGGATCAGAAAAATGGTAAAATGACAAATCTAAACGTTTTTCCTCTACAACTGCTTGTCTGATTTCAAGTTCATTTGCCAGAAATGTTTTTTTTTTTCCAAAATGTTGATGCATTTATCCAAAGACATATAAACATATTTTATATGTTAATTCATGCATTTATTATGGCTATCAGGATATTCCCTCAAACTTCATGGTCATAATATGTTCTATACTCTTTAAAGCTCTTGGGGAAATGTTCAATATTCACTGGTAAAAGTAGTCTTTGACATTCGGGAAGTAAGTTGACTCACTCGGCTTGAACTTGAACTCTCTACCCCTGGGTGACAACTCTATCCATTATCAATTGAGCAAATAGTAAAAGCGTTAGTGCACAACAGCTTAGTACGTGATTAAATATGTTGAGACTGAATGCACTTTCCGAAACTTTCTGAGGCTTTGCCTTAATTCATATTACATTGTAATTGTATATTTCTAGTTACCTTTATAATACAAAGTAATTGTTTATTTATAGTTACCTTTATAATACATTGTAATTGTTTATTTCCAGTTTCCTTTATAATACATTGTAATTGTATATTTCCAGTTTCCTTTATAATACAATGTAATTGTATATTTCTAGTTACCTTTTTAATACATTGTAATTGTATATTTCTAGTTACCTTTATAATACAATGTTATTGTATATTTCTAGTTACCTATATTATACAATGTAATTGTATATTTCTAGATACCTATATAATACATTGTTATTGTATATTTCTAGTTACCTATATAATACATTGTTATTGTATATTTCTAGTTACCTTTATAATACATTGTAATAGTATATTTCTAGATACCTATATAATACATTGTAATTGTATATTTCTAGATACATATATAATACAATATCATTGTATATTTCAAGATACCTATATAATACAATGTAATTGTATATTTCTAGTTACCTTTATAATACAATGCAATTGTATATTTCTAGTAACCTATATTATACAATGTAATTGTATATTTCTAGATACCTATATAATACATTGTTATTGTATATTTCCAGTTACCTATATAATACATTGTAATTGTATATTTCTATTTACCTTTAAAATACAATGTAATTGTGTATTTCTAGATAACTATATAATACATTGTAATTGTATATTTCTAGTTACCTTTATAATACATTGTAATTATATATTTCCAGTTACCTATATAATACATTGTAATTGTATATTTCTAGTTACCTATATAATACATTGTAATTGTATATTTCTAGTTACCTTTAAAATACAATGTAAATGTGTATTTCTAGATAACTATATAAAACATTGTTATTGTATATTTCCAGTTACCTATATAAAACATTGTAATTGTATATTTCTAGTTACCTTTAAAATACAATGTAATTGTGTATTTCTAGATAACTATATAATACATTGTTATTGTATATTTCTAGATACCTATATAAAACAATGTAATTGTATATTTCTAGATATAATACATTGTAATTGTATATTTCTAGATATAATACATTGTAATTGTATATTTCTAGATACCTATATAATACAATGCTAATGTATATTTCTAGATACCTATATAATACAATGTAATTGTATATTTCTAGTTACCTATATATTACAATGTAATTGTATATTTATAATAACCTTCATAATACAATGTAATTGTATATTTCTGGTTACCTTTATAATACATTGTAATCTATCAATATGTTTACCTTTATAATACATTGTAATCTATCAATATGTTTACCTTTATAATACATTGTAATCTATCAATATGTTTACCTTTATAATGCACTATTATGACCTTTTGTAAATCAATTTCCGATTGCAATTTAACGTTGTATAGCATACATTGCCTTTCGTAAGCATTACGTGTGTGTAAATTGAATATATTTTTCACACCATTGCGGGGGCTAAATACGGTTCTCTGAAAATTCTTTTCATGTAGACAGTCGGTCATTCTGGCTCTTAATAATGCAAGCATATTAAGTACATATCAAAATTTCTTGAAATAAATTAGCTCGCACGGTAATTCGGAATGCCTTCGTAAAAATATGTCTAATCCGATAATCGATATTAAAGGAACCGTATGTAACCAAGCCCCTACATGTTACACATTCAGGACAATAAACACTACTTCTACTACTACTACAACAACTACTACTACTACTATTACTACTATTACTACTACTACTACTACTACTACTAATACTACTACTACTACTATTACTACTACTACTACTTCTACTACTACTACAACAACTACTACTACTACTATTACTACTACTACTACTACTACTACTACTACTACTACTACTACTACTTCTACTACTACTACTACTATAACTACTACTAAAAATAATAATCCTTTAACTACTGCTCCTTTTCCCGCTTTTATACTATCCTACCTCTACTAGTTACAAAGATAACAAATGATAAAAGCCATACCTATTAGAGGTACAAATTCTGACGTGGCTGGCATATTTTCAGCAATGAGTAACATGAACACAGAGAATGCTAAGAGTACAGTGATACCCAGTGTAATCTTCTCCCCACTGTCTGGTGGCAACCAGAATCCAAGTAGACTCAAAATCGTCAACCACAGACACGGAAATATTATATTAAACAGATAGTACAAAGTTCTTCGCCGTAGAATGATAGTAAACGTAACATCCGGGTAGAATTCGATGCAGCAAGCGTATTTCACTTCATGTCGCACCACCTTTATGTCAATGAGCTCCCATTCTCCACTGTGAACATAATTGGCAAGGTCGACTGTTGCTGATCGGTTTGTGATATCCACCTGTGGATGGAAAAGAACATGATTCACGCCAGTCCCCGCTCTACAAGGTTTACTGTGGCTGACAACTTTGAAGAAATATGCGCACTCGCAGCAGACGACTAATGCAAAAAAGTATTGCAAATTAAAGACAATTTCTCCTATAACCTAATAAATTATGCATGAAATTAAATTGAAAAATATTTGCCATATTTTGCCTTGAGTTTGTTTTAGTCTGCTGCAAATTCGTCGTGCGAACGAAATCATTAAATAACGTCAAAGTTCTTTTGAAATGCATGTACATGTCGAAAAGGTGTTTGGAAATGTCAAGTACACTCAATCACGGAATCAATTCATGTACATGTTAAAAAGATGTGTTCGGAAATGTCAAGTATACACCAGCACGGAATCAATTCATGTACATGTTGAAAAGATGTTCGGAAACGTCGGGTACACTCAAACACGGAACCTATGCATGTACATGTTGAACAGATGTTCGGAAATGTCAAGTACACTCAAACACGGAATCAATTTACACAACCATTTCACACTTTTATTTCCACAGTATAAGATGACATTTACTATTAACCTCATACTGAAGATATCTGATTCCATCGTAGCGGACGAATATTAAATCATTGTAGGAAAATCAGAAAATGCTCAAAAATAAAGTTGTTTTCTTTGCAACAACCTTTTCATCCTATATCAACACGCGTCATTCTTCGTCCACCAATTGGTTAAATGTCTACTTTGAAAAGCAGCCAGTTGCTTTGAAAGACGGTTGTGTGGAGTACTGGATTGAAAATGCCATGAAACACATATGTAGGTGAACTGGCCACCATGATATAACTGACAATTGTTGAAACGGCGTTAAGCCCCAATCAACTAATATTTTTTAGCAGTCTTGTCTATCTGTTACTATATCGCTTAATAATTATAAAAACAGCGTGTATATTTGGGTTGAAATAAGAGCATTTGTTTCTTCAGAGTATTCACTGTCCACCTACATGATGTTTAGACCCAAATACATCTAATTATAAAACAACTAGAACAGAGTATCACTGTCCGCCTATATGATGTTTAGACCCAAATTCATCTAATCGTAAAACAACTAGAACAGAGACTTCACTGTCCGCCTATATGATGTTTAGACCCAAATACATCTAATCGTAAAACAACTAGAACAGAGTATCACTGTCCGCCTATATGATGTTTGGACTCAAATACATATAATCGTAAAATAACTAGAACAGAGTATCACTGTCCGCCTATATGATGTTTAGACCCAAATACATCTAATCGTAAAACAACTAGAACAGAGTATCAGTGTCCGCCTATATGATTTTTAGACCCAAATACATATACTCGTAAAACAACTAGAACAGAGTATCACTGTCCGCCTATATGATGTTTAGACTCAAATACATATAATCGTAAAACAACTAGAACAGAGTATCACTGTCCGCCTATATGATGTTTGGACTCAAATACATATAATCGTAAAACAACTAGAACAGAGACTTCACTGTCCGCCTATATGATGTTTAGACCCAAATACATCTAATCGTAGAACAACTAGAACAGACTATCACTGTCCGCCTATAAGAAGTTTAGACCCAAATTCATATAATCGTAAAACAACTAGAACAGAGTCTTCACTGTCCGCCTATATGATATATAGACCCAAATACATCTAATCGTAAAACAACTAGAACGGAGTATCACTGTCAGCCTATATGATGTTTAGACCCAAATACATCTAATTATAAAACAGCTAGACCAGAGTATCACTGGCCGCCTATATGATGTTTAGACCCAAATATATATAATCGTAAAACAACTAGAACGGAGTATCAATGGCCGCCTATATGCTGTTTAGACCCAACTACATATAATCGTAAAACAACTAGAACAGAGTATCACTGTCCGCCTATATGATGTTTGGACCCAAATATATATAATCGTAAAAAAACTAGAACGTAGTATCACTGTCCGCCTATATGATGTTTAGACCCAAATACGCCTAATTATAAAACAACTAGAACAGAGTATCACTGGCCGCCTTTATGATGTTTAGACCCAAATACATATAATTATAAAACAACTAGAACAGAGTATCAGTGTCCGCCTATATGATGTTTAGACCCAAATACATCAAATCGTAAAACAACCAGAACTGTAGCCTCACTGTCCGCCTATATGCTGTTTAGACCCAAATACATCTAATTATAAAACAACTAGAACAGAGTATCACTGGCCGCCTTTATGATGTTTAGACCCAAATACATATACTCGTAAAACAACTAGAACAGAGTATCACTGTCCGCCTATATGATGTTTAGACCCAAATACATCTAATTATAAAACAACTAGAACAGAGTATCACTGTCCGCCTATATGATGTTTAGACCCAAATACATCTAATCGTAAAACAACTAGACCAGAGTATCACTTGCCGCCTATATGATGTTTAGACCCAAATACATCTAATCGTAAAACAACTAGACCAGAGTATCACTTGCCGCCTATATGATGTTTAGACCCAAATACATACAATCGTAAAACAACTAGAACGTAGTATCACTGTCCGCCTATATGATGTTTAGACCCAAATACATATAATCGTAAAACAACTAGAACGTAGTATCACTGTCCGCCTATATGATGTTTAGACCCAAATACATCTAATCGTAAAACAACTAGAACAGAGTATCACTGTCCGCCTATATGATGTTAAGACCCAAATACATCTAATCGTAAAACAACTAGAACTGTAGCCTCACACGTTTTACGAACAGTTTTATTCTACGCGAATTAATTCTACAATTTGGACGATTCCTTAATTAAAATACCATAACAGAGACTACTGTAAACCGACAATGTCTTATCCTCGACACGTTTCCAATTTTAATTACAAATTAAACTTCCAATAGGTGTCAACTCTCTGGTCACGTGAAGAATGTCAGTAAAATATATTTTAAAATAGTGGTACTGTATTCTATTATAGGGATAAAAGCTGGAAGCTTATTACAATTAAATACCTGAAACCCGTCGTAAGTCCAGGATCCGAATTTCATCTTGCATAGTTGATCATCAAACGGAAAATAGGTAATGTCGATTTTACAGGAACTTCTAAACTTGGCGGGCGGTGGCCAGAACACAACGCCCTGATGGTTTACCATTGCTTTACTCTTCATGTAACCCGTTGTAAAGTCATCAGCACTGAAAAATACGAACCACATCGTCTGAAGCATCATAGGTACCTCCTTTACCAAATTAGGGACTTTTTTAAAAGATTAATGGCATATTTTGTAAGATAAGGGGCCTCTTTGATAAGATAAAAGGCCTCTTTTACAAGATTAATGGCATCTTTTGTAAGATGAGGGGCCTCTTTGATAAGATAAAGGGCCTCTTTTACAAGATTAATGGCATCTTTTGTAAGATGAGGAGCCACTTTAATAAGATAAGGGGCCTCTTTTACAAGATTAATGGCATCTTTTGTAAGATAAGGGGCCTCTTTGATAAGATAAAAGGCCTCTTTTACAAGATTAATATATCTTTTGTAAGATAAGGGGCCTCTTTGATAAGACAAAGGGCCTCTTTTACAAGATTAATGGCATCTTTTGTAAGATAAGGGTCCTCTTTGATAAGATAAAGGGCCTCTTTTACAAGATTAATGGCATCTTTTGTAAGATGAGGGGCCTCTTTGATAATATAAAGGGCCTGTTTTACAAGATTAATGGCATCTTTTGTAAGATAAGGGGCCGCTTTAATAAAAGAAATGGCCTCCTTTGCAAAATGATGGCCTCTTTAACAAGATTAAGGGCCTCTTTTTCAAATTAGGGGCATACTTTGCAAGATAAGGGGTCTATATTACAAGATAAAAGGCCACACTTACACTATTAGGGGCCTGTTTTACAAGATTACAAGATAAAGGGTCACGTTTACAAGATTACGTGATGGGCGACCAACTTGGATGATCACATTTCTATATTTAGTATTTTTTTTACATAAAATAATGTCTGTTTTAAGAACAGTGCAGCGATCATTTTGGATTAAGAATAATCCTATGATTGATGTTGGTGTAGGAGATGTTAGTCCTGGAAACAGGTGTATACTTCAGTGTATACATTGAGTTTCGGGTACCTGACCCTAAATAGGGAAAATAACGTTACATGGTCATCCAAGATTTTCACCGCTTCCGTCATCTTTGTCTGTGGCTCTACACTACTGTTTGTATTTAAACTTGTTTATAAACACGGAAATCTGTTACACGAAGGTTTTTGTTATGTTTTCTGGACAATAATGAACGACTCTTGATGTTGTGTTGTTGTTGTTTTCGATGCGCTTGCTAGTTCGTCTGTTAAACTATTACAAGTAAAACGTTCGTAGTCTACAACCGTCTTTTGTATTTGTCTCACATTTATTACTTTTCATCTGTCAGAAAATCTTGAACAAATACAACAACTCAATTGTATAGCCATTAAATGTGACATTCAGTAATGAATGATATGTCGAGTGATCAATTTAGGTAGAATAATTTGTAGAATTGATTTGATAAACTACTTAGTTGTATTATATTTCTCACCAAATATACGTTAAATAATCGAATGCTATAGGTGTGTATCTGAAAGGTACATTATACCCAAAGCACTTAGTAACAAATAGTAACGTACACAATAAAACCAAATACGTGTCAGAAATGGCGAGTTAAAACCATTTAGGTCCAGTTTCCCATCAACTGCCAGGGTTAAGAAAAAACGTGACATAATTGTCCAAAAACCGTTACCTGTTTAATTCCGAAAATCAATCATAGTATAAACGAGTTAATAATTTAAAAATGTCTTATTTCCTGCAATAAAGTGTTCAGAGGTACATTCCCTTTCAATGTTCTAGGATAAATCATTCACTGTAAAGGATAATTCATAAGGGAGGGGGAAATAAAAGCTTCCAAACTAAGAAACACCGAGCGTCATTGCGTGTCTGACTTTGACAGGCCTGCTCAGCGCTATTAAAGCAGTTCAGTCTCAACAAAAAGCGAATTGTAACTACGTGTCTCCATGACGATAACCGCTTTAGCAAAATATCATAGTGCCAAACAGTTAATAATGTACGATGGTAGACCCCTGTCTCTATGTTAAACGTATGGATCGTGTTTGAGACATGTTTCCCTGTTAACACTATGTACATGCATAATATCCCCCGGAGGACTCTCGGCGTGCGTGTACGTCTTGTATCGTTTTTAGTTGACACTGTTCTTACCGGTCGATTGTAACGGGCTTTAACAATTGAATCTAAATTGATCCGAACTTATGTGAGCACTTAGCATTAGCGAGAAGTCCACATTTGTGTCTTTGTATTATTAAATTATACACGGCTTGTTGCCACGGAATCCGCTGTCTGAGCAGATTAGCGTCTCTTCACTTCATGATGTCTGACTTGTCAACTATTTTAACGTAAAGGAATCATAATGATACGAGGGGTGATCCAGACGTTTACGGACTGTATACGTATCTAATTTAGTGTATATTATTAAGAATTATTATACCCCACGTGACTTTGTAATGTTAAATTATCATATACTCATCATAGGTAATTTCTTACTGTCTCATGCTAACAGTACGTTTCTGACCGGTTAACAGTATACTGTTACATGGCACGCGCGTTAAAATGTTGGTTATGCACGTGTATGACGTCATTTCAAACAATAACTTCACCTTTTAGACGCGCGTGCCATGTAACAGTATACCGTTAACCGATATATTCATATGTGTGTGTTACATTGTAGTATATCTACCCATGTTCACCTCCCCTACAAAGGTACATAATAAATTGAATAAAGGTGTAATTTTGTTCGGTTTAATCAAATAAATATTGCATGGCTTCCAGTGTGACAGTACATATTGTCAACATTCGGGTAAATACTGTTAACCTCGGCTTCGCCTCGGGTAACAGTATTTTCCTCATATTGACAATATGTACTGTCACACTGGAAGCCATGCAATATTTATATAATAACTGACTGTATACGTATCTAATGTGGTGTACATTACTCAGAAATAACCGCACTGTATACGTTTCTAATGTATATGATCCAGATATAAAAGGATTGTATATGTATCTAAGTGTATATGATTCTGAAATAATCGGACTGTATACGAATCTAATTTAGTGTATATGATACAGAAATTACCAGACTATATACGAATCTAATTAAATGTATATGATCCAGAAATAACCAGACTGTAAAGGTATTTAATTAAGTGTATATGATTCAGAAATAACCGGACTGTAAAGGTATCTAATTAAGTGTATATGCTCCAGAAATAACCGGACTGAATACGTATCTAATTTAGTGTATATGATCCAGAAAAAACCAGACTGTATACGTATCTAATTAAGTGTATATGATTCAGAAAAACCCAGACTGAATACGTATCTTATTTAGTGTATATGATTCAGAAAACCCCAGACTGTATACGTATCTAATTTAGTGTATATGATCAAGAAATAACCAGACTGAATACGTATCTAATTTAGTGTATATGATCCAGATATAACCGGACTGTATACGTATCTAATTTAGTGTATATGATCCAGATATAACCGGACTGTATACGTTTCTAATTTAGTGTATATGATTCAGAAATAGCCGGACTGTATACGTATCTAATTTAGTGTATATGATCTAGATATAACCGGACTGTATACGTACATGTATCTAATTTAGTGTATATGATCCAGATATAACCGGACTGTATACGTTTCTAATTTAGTGTATATGATTCAGAAATAGCCGGACTGTATACGTATCTAATTTAGTGTATATGATCTAGATATAACCGGACTGTATACGTATCTAATTTAGTGTATATGATCCAGATATAACCGGACTGTATACGTTTCTAATTTAGTGTATATGATTCAGAAATAGCCGGACTGTATACGTATCTAATTTAGTGTATATGATCTAGATATAACCGGACTGTATACGTATCTAATTGAGTGTATATGCTCCAGAAATAATCGGACTGAATACGTATCTAATTGAGTGTATATGATCCAGATATAATCGGACTGTATACGTTTCTAATTTAGTGTATATGATTCAGAAATAACCGGCCTGCATACGTATCTAATTTGGTGTATATGATCAAGAAATAACCTGCATGTATACGTATCTAATTTATTGTATATGACCAAATTGTATACGTTTCTAATTTAGTGTATATAATCCAGAAATAACCTGCATGTATAAGTATCTAATTTAGTGTATATGACCAAATTGTATACGTTTCTAATTTAGTGTATATAATCCAGAAATAACCGGACTGTATACGTATCTAATTTAGTGTATATGATTCAGAAATGTCTTGACTGTATACGAATCTAATTCAGTGTACATGATTCAGAAATAACCGGACTTTATACGAATATAATTTAGTGTATATGATTTAGAAATAACCGGACTGTATACGTATCTAATTTAGTGTATATGATTCAGTATAAATCGGACTGCATACGAATCTAATTAAATGTATATGATTTAGAATTAATCGGACTGTATACACTTCTAATTTAGTGTATATGATTCAGAATTAATCGGACTGCATACGTATCTAATTTAGTGTATATGATTCAGAAATAACCCGACTGTATACGTATCTAATTCAGAGTATATGATCCAGAAATAACCGGATTGTCTATGTATCTAAGTGTATATGATTCAGAAAATACCGGACTGTATACGTGTCTAATTTAGTGTATATGATTCAGAAATAACCCGACTGTATACGTATCTAATTCAGTGTATATGATCCAGAAATAACCGGATTGTATATGTATCTAAGTGTATATGATTCAGAAAATAACGGACTGTATACGTGTCTAATTTAGTGTATATGATTCAGAAATAACCCGACTGTATACGTATCTAATTCAGTGTATATGATCCAGAAATAACCGGATTGTATATGTATCTAAGTGTATATGATTCAGAAAATAACGGACTGTATACGTGTCTAATTTAGTGTATATGATTCAGATATAGGCCAGATTGTATATGTATCTAAGTGTATATAATTCAGAAATAACCGCACTGTATACAAATCTAATTTAGTGTATATGATTCAGAAATAACCGGACTGTATACGTATCTAATTTAGTGTATGTGATTCAGAAATAACCGGACTGTATACGTATCTAATTTAGGGTATATCATTTAGATGTGTCAAAATTGTAAACGTATCTAATTTAGTGTATATGATTCAGATATGACCACATTTTGTATGTATCTAATTTAGTGTATATGATTCAGATATGACCAAATTTTGTATGTATCTAATTTATTGTATATGATTCAGATATGACCAAATTGTATACATATCAAATTAGTGTATATGATCCAGAAATAACCGGACTGTATACAAATCTAATTTAGTGTATATGATTCAGAAATAACCGGATTGTATATGTATCTGAGTGTATATGATTCAGAAAATAACCGCACTGTATACAAATCTAATTTTGTGCATATGATTCAGAAATAACCGGACTGTATACGTTTCTTATTTAGTGTATATGATTCAGAAGTAACCGGACTGTATACGTATCTAATTTAGTGTATATGATCCAGAAATAACCGGACTGAACACGTTTCTAATTTAGTGTATGTGATTCAGAAATAACCGGACTGTATACGTATCTAATTTAGGGTATATCATTTAGATGTGTCAAAATTGTAAACGTATCTAATTTAGTGTATATGATTCAGATATGACCAAATTTTGTATGTATCTAATTTATTGTATATGATTCAGATATGACCAAATTGTATACATATCAAATTAGTGTATATGCTCCAGAAATAACCGGACTGTATACGAATCTTATTAAGTGTATATGATCCAGACATAACCGGATTGTATATGTATCTAAGTGTATATGATTCAGAAATAACCGGACTGTATACGAATCTAATTTAGTGTATATGATTCAGAAATAACCGGACTGTATACGTTTCTAATTTAGTGTATATGATTCAGAAATTACCGGACTGTATACGTATCTAATTTAGTGTATATGATTCAGAAATAACCGAACTGTATACGTTTCTAATTAGTGTATATAACCAAACTGTATACGTTTCTAATTTAGTGTATATAATCCAGAAATAACCGGACTGTATACGTATCTAATTTAGTGTATATGATCCAGAAATAACCGGACTGTATACGTATCTATTTTAGTGTATATGATTCAGAAATATCTTGACTGTATACGAATCTGATTTAGTGTACATGATTCAGAAATAACCGGACTGTATACGAATATAATTTAGTGTTTATGCTCCAGAAATAACCGGACTGTATACGAATCTAATTTAGTGTATATGATTCAGAATTAATCGTACTGCATACGAATCTAATTTAGTGTATATGATTTAGAAATAACCGGACTGTATACGTATCTAATTTAGTGTATATGCTCCAGAAATAACCGGACTGAATACGAATCTAATTTAGTGTATATGATTCAGAATTAATCGGACTCTAAACGAATCTAATTTAGTGTATATGATTCAGAAAAAACCGGAATGTATTCGTATCTAATTTCGTGTATATGATTCAGAATTAATCGGACTGTATACGAATCTAATCTATTGTATATGATTCAGAAAAAATCGAACTGTATACGAATCTAATTTAGTGTATATGATTGAGAAAAACCCGGCCTGCATACGTACCTAATTTAGTGTATATGATTCAGATATGACCAAATTGTGTACGTATCAAATTTCGTGTATATAATTCAGATATGACCAAATTTTTAACTTATCTTATTTAGTGTATTTGATTCTGAAATAACTTGAATGTATCTAATTAAGTGTATACGATTCAGAAATTACCGAACTGTATTGTGTACGTATCTAAGTTAGTGTATATGAGCCAGAAGTCAACGGACTGTATACGTATCTAATTTAGTGTATATGATTTAGAAATTATCGGACTGTATACGTATATAATTAGTCGCCGGGCAGAAGCTCGCGACTTCTATTTTTAATAGGTTTTCTGAAATCACATGGGAGGGGGGATTATTATTAGAAAGAAACACATTTAGATGTCTTGAACATATTATAATTGTGTTTGTTTAAAAACACTAAGTAATGACACATCTAAAATGAAATAAATATTCCGATGTTTTAGGTATTTTCATTTTCTTTATTTTGACTCGCATTTTTTTTTTTTTTTTTTTTACGAAGACAAAACAGTCCCTATTAGCTAGACTGGTATACTTTATTTTACACTATATACTACATGTTATCAAAAGTCGATAACTACAAACCTTTACGTCGCAGTCTAATTTGTTTACTTACGCGCACCTGCGTGACTCGCGAATACCAACTGCGTAGATCAATCTCCTTTGCAGAGAGCCGCTCTTTACACTCACTTACAAATAGTAAATTATAGGTGATTTAAAATGTTTATTTGGTTCGAAACAAATGAAGAAAAGAACAAACCGAGATAAAACTGGTTTTAATGGAAAAATGACTTTGAACGAACACTCTCTGCCTATAAAGAGAGTTTCAAGAACGAAACCTCTGCGAATAAGAAAAAAATCTGGTCTTTCGTACAACATTATTTCGTCCTTGACAATTTTAAATGTGTCATTTTATTCCCTAAAGGCATATTGCTTCCGATCTGCATATTGTTATGCATCATTGACACAAGGGCGCTCATCATAATATAATTTTAAAACATGAGTAGTTTGTTGTTTTCATTATAAAAAAGGAAGGAAAGAATTAAAATAAATTAACATGTTGTAGGGCTAAGTTTATGTTTGAAATTAAGTTTAAATTATACAACAATTTCAATGAGATTTAACTGTTTAGTTGATATTATATTTCGAAGGTAGTCTAATTTATAAATATTGGACTACATTTCAGCATTTGTTAAAGTATGATATAATTAGGATGCTAAGCTAATATCATTCTGAGAAAAAGAGAAAACTCATGTCTTCAGCGATTTAAACCTTATCTCATTGTTTTAAAAGTAGATTGCTGCAAAGGTATCCACTGTTGACTTTAAAAGAGGAAAGGTAAATTGACGTGCTATTGCATGCAAATCCTAAATTGTCTGTTTTGTGGTTTTATTGAAAAATAATAAAATTCAAATATTCTGACAAACATCTTGAAAAGTGTATGTGGAATTCACAAATCTTATAATTATTCCTTAATGAAAGCACTGTATACATACTAAGACTAATGATTGGCAAGATTACTCATTTCCATTACTGTTTATGATAAATAATTAGTTGGTTGTGTGTATGGTCAACCTACTTTAGAATGGAGATTGATCATACACAATGAAAGGCTTCAATTATCATTCACTTCGTTGACAAAACAATGCAAGTTATGATACATTTTCACTTGACCACACCCCTGATGTTCCAATATGCCCCTCAGTTGATAACTGTTTATTCAACTACTATAATGTTAGTGTTATGCATAACTGCACTAAGGATATCCGGCGACATTGATGCGTTGCATCAACTTTCTCTTGTTTAGTGTATATTATTCAGAAATAACCGTACTTTATACGTACCTTATTTGGTGTATATTATTCAGAAATTACGGACTGTATATGTATCTAATTAAGTGTTTATGATCCAGGAATTACCGGAATGTATACGTTTCTAATTCAGTGGATATGATCCAGATATAACCGGACTGTATACGTATCTAATTTAGTGTATATGATCCAAAAAATACGGACTGTATACGTATCTAATTAAGTGTATATGATTTAGAAATAACAGGAATGTATACGTATCTAATTAAGTGTATATGATTCAGAAATAACTGGACTGTATTCGTATCTAATTTACTGTATATGATTCAGAAATTACCGACTGTATTCGTATCTAATTTAGTGTATATGATCCAGAAATAACCGGATTGTATATGTATCTAAGTGTATATGATTCAGGACTGTATACGAATATAATTTAGTGTATATGATTCAGAAATATCTTGACTGTATACGAATCTAATTCAGTGTATATGATCCAGAAATAACCGAACTGTATACGTATCTAATTTAGTGTATATGATTCAGAAAAAAACCGAACTGTATACGTATCAAATTTGGTGTATATGAACCAGAAATCACCGGACTGCATACGAATCTAATTTAGTGTACATGATTCAGAGAATGGCACCCTTCAAATTATATTCTGCGTGGACAGTCACCTGCTTCAGCATTGACTATCAGCTGCTTATGACTCTTGTGAAGCTACTCTTGAACTGCAAATATTTGGATTTAGCAGTACGTTTCAGTACCAGCAGATCAACTGTGTCAAATGTAATCAACAAATTCATAGTGTACTGCATGAGATTTTGTATTTTTGTTGGAATTCCTAGCCAACAAAAATGCAAGGGGTTTATGCCAAAATCTTTCGATGATTTCAGTTCTACACGGATATGATGGATGCTACAGAAATTATCCAGGATGTTCCTTCTGACACTTTCTTATTGCAACTATAAAAGTAAACATACAGTGAAAGCTGTTACTTGTGTGACTTGAAATGGAGCAGTATTTTTTTTTCGGATTTGTATCCCGGATCAACATCTGATGCAGCCATTGTAGAACAGTGTAAACTATTGAACCAACTGCAGTCCGGTGGCTGATATGGGCTTAAATATAGTTGAAGAACTCCCCGCGAGGAATTTATTTAAATATTCCCCCTTTTCTATCTAACAAAGGTCATTTTACAAAAGAGGGGGCAGAACTTTGTTTTAACATTGGAAGAATGTTGAGATGTTTTATCAGACTGCTTTCTTTTTAATGTTTAATGATCAAAATGTTCTGCACATTGAAAACGTTTATTAAAATATCCTTTAACCATTTCCCCTTAAAAATAATTTTCCATAATTAAGACTTTCATTATAAAATAGAGTTAAAAACATTTTGACAAAAGAAGAAATTTATCCTTTTGCAATGACGTAAGCGAAATCTGACTTTGAGATGTTTCCACATAAACGGTGCGAGTACTGATTATGTCTCCAGGAAGCAGACATCGAGCGTGATTAATCTAAGCTGAAAGCTTGTTTCGCAAATCGATGTAAAATAAATAAGTTTAAACAAAGTAACCAAAATGTCACAAAGCATATAACTGCTAGAGTAATTATTAGGTTTTTAAAAGGGGTAACGCTTCTAGTTAGACGCTTCAAGCAGACGACTTTTGAAATCGTTGTGGCGAAAGGAGAAATTGCTCGATTTGCAATGGGTTATTTATCGATTTGCAAAAATGATTTTTAACTCTATTCAATTTATAAAGCTTTTATAAAAGGCTAAAATCATTCTTGCAAAAGTAGAAATTGCAATTTCATTATGAGAAATTTCTCCTTTTGCCACAATATTTTCAAACGCCGTTTGCTTTAGATCCGTCCGAAAGCGTATTCAAATGTAAAAGGGTTATGGGACATTGAGTATGAAAGGGTTATGGAACATTGAGATGTAAAAGGGTTATGGGACATTGAGATGTAAAAGGGTTATGGGACATTGAGTGTGAAAGGGTTATGGGACATTGAGTGTGAAAGGGTTATGGGACATCGAGTATGAAAGGGTTATGGGACATTGAGTATGAAAGGGTTATGGGACATTGAGTATGAAAGGGTTATGGGACATTGAGTGTGAAAGAGTTATGAGACATTGAGTGTGAAAGGGTTATGGGACATTGAGATGTAAAAGGGTTATGGGACATTGAGTGTGAAAGGGTTATGGGACATTCAGATATGGGCAATAATTCACTATTGGAATTATTGGTGTCAAAACTCTTTTCTATATGTAGTATCAATTAAGTACAGATTTAGAAAAAAATGAAGCTAGAAGAACTTAGTAGTAAGGCATTTTATAAAATGAATAAAGGGGATCTATTTCTTTGTTTCAATGTCACACTTTGTGTTGCATTAGTGAATTCTAGCCCATATGTGAACGGGTTAAGGGACAGTGAGATGTGAAAGGGTATTGGGATATTGAGATGTGTGAAACGGTTATGGGACATTGATATGTGTGAAAGGGTGATGGGACATTGAGATGTGTGAACGGGCTATGGGACATTGAGATGTGTGAAAGGGTTATGGGACATTGAGATGTGTGAACGGGTTATGGGACATTGAGATATGTGAACGGGTTATGGGACATTGAGATGTGTGAACGGGTTATGGGACATTGAGATGTGTGAATGGGTTATGTGACATTGAGATATTAAAGGGTTATGGGACATTGAGATATGAAAGGGTTATGGGACATTGAAATATTTGAACGGGTTATGGGACATTGAGATATGAAAGGGTTATGGGACATTGCTATATGAAAGTGTTATGGGACATTGATATGTGTGAAAGGTTATGGGACATTGATATGTGTGAAAGGGTTATGGGACATTGAGATGTGTGAACGCGTTATGGGACATTGAGATATGAACGGGTTATGGGACATTGAGATGTGTGAACGGGTTATGGACATTGAGATATGAAAGGGTTATGGGACATTGAGATATGTGAAAGAGTTATGGGACATTGAGATATGAAAGGGTTATGGGACATTGATATGTGTAAACTGGTTATGAGACATTGAGATATGAAAGGGTTATGGGACATTGAGATGTGTAAACTGGTTATGAGACATTGAGATATGAAAGGGTTATGGGACATTAGGATATGAAAGGGTTTTAGGACATTGAAATATTGAGATGTGTGAACGAGTTATGGGACATTGAGATGTGTGAAAGGGTTATGGGACATTGAGATATATGAAAGGGTTATGGACATCGATATATGAAAGGGTTATGGAACATTGAGATATGAAAGGGTTATGTAACATCGATATATGAAAGGGTTATAGGACATTGAAATATGAAAGGGTTATGGATCATTGAGATATGAAAGGGTTATAGGACATTGATATATGAAAGGGTTAAGGAACACTGAGATGTGTGAAAGGGTTATGGGACATTGAGATATGAAAGGGTTATGGGACATTGATATATAAAAGGGTTATGGGACATTTTGATATGTGAAAGGGTTATGGGACATTGACATATGTGAAAGGGATGTGAAAAGAGCGTGTGTCGCCTTACGCCACTCCAATGTAATATAACCTTCCTAGATACCAAGAAAATAGTAATCCTCCCTTTCGAGCATTCAACAGTCCATCTGCACGTGCGAACGGGTTAGTTTGGGATAGGGTGAAAGTCGACCTAGTTGTTGATATAATTAAGCAGTGAAGCGGTTTGCGGGAAGCAGGAGGTTTAAGTATACTAATTCAGACAATTACAGAAATAACCCTAAATTGATTTCTCTCTTATCGGAGAGACAGAGAAGACGAAACTAATATTTTCCCGGTCCGCCATTCGTCTTTCAATTTCACCCCATGATTAATTTCTGAAGCGAATGATACAATGTACTTACATAACACTATTTAATCAAAGCGCCAATGGCACTGTAGTGGCGATCGTATTCATATATTGCAACAACTACAAAATAAAGCGTTCAAAATATTTATAAAAACCTTTCGGAATTTCCAGATTTGATAAAATTCCAGCTTCCCGTTTTTAGGTCGGTATAGCTAGATACCGAAAACAACTTTTTATATGACTCATAAAGGTCTCAACGGCCGTTCTACACACCGGCTATTGTTTGTTGATAGAGTTGGAACATTGTGAGAATATGTATGAGTTGAAAACATTGTGATAAAATGTGAAATTTCTCATTTTATCACAATGTAAGATATAGCATTTGTATGACTTGAAAACATTGTGAGAAAATGTGAAATTTCTCATTTTATCACAATGTAAGATATAGCATTTGTATGAGTTGAAAACATTGTGAGAAAACGAGAATTATCACAATGTAAGATAGAACAGTTGTAAGAGTTAAAAACGTTGTGAGAAAATGATGATAGAATAGTGAAGAGTTGAAAACATTGTGAGTAAATTATGATAGAATAGTGAAGCGTTGAAATCATTGAGAAAATGATGAT
The DNA here is from genome assembly GCA_031761405.1 of Serripes groenlandicus. Classification (NCBI taxonomy): domain Eukaryota; kingdom Metazoa; phylum Mollusca; class Bivalvia; order Cardiida; family Cardiidae; genus Serripes; species Serripes groenlandicus. The sequence goes on along the minus strand of JASEVX010000002.1, from coordinate 150,528,190 downwards.
AGAATAGTGAAGAGTTGAAAACAGTGTGAGAAAATGATGATATAATAGTGAAGAGTTGAAAACATTGTGAGAAGAACAGTTTTAAGAGTTGAAAACATTGTGAGAAAATGATGATAGAATAGTGAAGAGTTGAAAACATTGTGAGAAAATAATGATAAAATAGTGAAGAGTTGAAAACATTGTGAGAAAATGATCGCTAATAGAACACTGTAAGAGTTGAAAACGTTGTGAGAAAATGTCATTTTCGTAGGACAATATCTTTTCTAAAAAAATGTTAATCAATCATTTGTTCCTAATTTAAAAAATTATGAAGACATACAACTATAAAAAGTTGTTTTCGTAACAACCATAATATGGTAATATGGGATTATTGTCGTAAAGAAAGTTGTTTTCGCGGCAGCCGAGTTGTTTTCGTGAGCCGATTTTATTTATTTATATGCGTTTTAGCCTACGCCACTCTCTAAGTTTTCTATTTCGCGTAATTAGTACAAAAAACACTATTACATACTTTTAAAATTATCGTTATATGTTTGTGCACATGCTTTTAAGTAAATAATTAGAAAACTTATGAATACATGTGATTTATTGTCAAATAAAACGTTGTTTTCGTGACAGTCATGTTGTTTTCGTGAGCCGACTTTATTTATTTATTTGCGTTTTAGCCTATGCCACTCTATAATTTTGCAATGTTATTGAAAACGGGACCAGGTACGAAATAAGCACTTTTCACGGACCATGATTGTTAAACTTGTAGGTCTTTTCAGAAATTACAAAAGAAGTTAATTGGCCGTTTTATTTTGGCGAGGTACTTTCAGAGTACAACCAACTCCTGCCGAATCAGGTTAAAGGTCAAAAGGTTACGGTTGACTACAGTAAAAATAAAACGAGGCACAGGAGTATCATGATACTCTGCATAGCGTACCCAAGACGCCCGATGATATTTATTATCTGCCCAAACATGAAGAAAGATAATATGTAAATAGTTTAACTCTATTTAGATATTTTCTCGATAAATCTCAAATATTAGTACCAATCCGGTATCAAAGTAGCACTAACATTATCATTATTAATCGTGTGCCTGCATCACTGATGGAACTATATATATATATGGCGGTTTAACGGAAGTGAGTAAATTGCCTTTGCAGAAATATCCAACCGATTGTTCAAATACGACTATATAATTTTTTTTTCGTTGTTGTTGTTTTGGTAGCACTTTGGCGATTGTCAACCAATCGCCACAAAAATGAGACCAGGGTGCGTAAATGAAGTCAATTTTGTTCTGATATATGTCTTCTTAAATGTGAACATATGAAAATAATATTTGGTAAATACTCTAAATATATATACAAGCCGATTTGTTAGAGTATTTAACAGATGGTTACGACGTACTGGGTCAACTGATTGAAGTTGTCTCCAGTAACATGCTAGTTTACGGTCTGTTATATATATTGGATTCAGGCCATTGCTACATGTAGACTGTGCAGATGATTTTACGGACTCTGTATGTTGTGCGTAATTCGCATTCAACCAATGGACTGACAGTTTACGTAGAAAGACAGCAAGTTGTATGTGAATATAAGTGCCAGAAGTATGAATGAGAAGATCCCAGGAAACTTGTTTTGTTTTGCTTTTGTTTTTTGTTTTATTAGGGCTAAACAAGGTTAATTAAATGGACCGCCGTAATGTAACTGAATTACCGTGACAACGGCACTAGCTCACACTAATCAATACATCAATAAATTGTTTACCTGTTGTATAGAACAATATCCGGAAGCCAGATCATATCACAGGGAATGCGGATTACTTTCAGACCGTTGTATTCTGCAGGATCGAACTTTAAACGTTCGTCTACCCATTCCTAAAATTAAGAGAAACACATTGAATAAATTGACTCTTCTAGAATGAACTGATCTGAAGCAAAACGTGACATAAACATAAACACGTGATTCTCACTACCTGGAAGGAATGGAACGCAACTGGAGAAGATACAGACGTCGTGTATTTGTTAGGCGTGTGAATGGGTCCTACACTGCTTCACCGTTGAGCATCATGTGGCGTTAATTGTCCAACGTAGCATACATGTATTAAATATAAAATAATAGTTGCGCATTAGTATTATTTGTGTGGTTATATTGCAGAATAATCAAAGTGGATAATAGTATAACTTCATGTTTTGAAAACGTACATACACTTAATGTATTTGGCGAATTGAAGTCAAACAGACATTTTGGACTCTTATTTTGAAACAGTTTATTGCAATTGTAATATCTAAACCACCTATTAGATTTATCAAAATGCTGAAGTATTCACGTCATAGATATCATAAACTCGTTATCAGGTAATATATTAGACCTTGAAAACTGAACCCTTGTCTCGCTGACTTTCCTGCAACAGGAATCAAAATCCCTGAGATTTTACATTATCTGTCATGTTTATGGACTAGTCTCGACTTATGATCAGTCATGCTTATGGACTAGTATTTACTTGTGATCTGTCGAGTTTATGAACAAGTATTTACTTAGAATCTGTTATGTTTTTAGACTAGTCTCTATTTATGATCTGTCATGTTAATGGACTAGTATTTACTTATGATCTGTCGTGTTTATGAACTAGTATTGACTTATTATATGTCAGGTTTATGGACTAGTATTTAATTATGATCTATCATGTTTATGGACTAGTCTCGACTTATGATATGTCATGCTTATGGACTAGTATTTACTTATGATATATCATGTTTATGAGCTAGTATTGACGTATAATATGTTATGTTTATGGAGTAGTCTCTACTTATGATTTGTCATGTTTATGGACTAGTATTTACTTATGATCTGTCGTGTTTATGATCTAGTATTAACTTATGATATGTCAGGTTTATGAACTAGTATTGAATTATAACCTGTTATGTTTATGGACTAGTCTCAAGCTATGATCTGTCATGTTTATGGACTAGTATTTACTTAGAATCTGTTATGTTTTTAGACTAGTCTCTATTTATGATCTGTCATGTTAATGGACTAGTATTTACTTATGATCTGTCGTGTTTATGAACTAGTATTGACTTATCATATGTCAGGTTTATGGACTAGTATTTAATTATGATCTATCATGTTTATGGACTAGTCTCGACTTATGATATGTCATGCTTATGGACTAGTATTTACTTATGATATATCATGTTTATGAGCTAGTATTGACGTATAATATGTTATGTTTATGGACTAGTCTCTACTTATGATTTGTCATGTTTATGGACTAGTATTTACTTATGATCTGTCGTGTTTATGATCTAGTATTAACTTATGATATGTCAGGTTTATGAACTAGTATTGAATTATAACCTGTTATGTTTATGGACTAGTCTCAAGCTATGATCTGTCATGTTTATGGACTAGTATTTACTTATTATATGTCAGGTTTATGAACCGGTATTGACTTATGATATGTCAGAATTATGAACTAGTATTGAATTATGATCTGTCATGTTTATGGACTAGTATTGACTTATGATCTGTCGTGTTTATGGACTAGTCTCAACTTATAATATGTCATGCTTATGGACTAGTATTTACTTATGATATATCGTGTTTATGAACTAGTATTGACTTATGATCTGTTATGTTTATGGACTAGTCTCTTCTTATAATCTGTCATGTTTATAGACTAGTATTTACTTATGATCTGTCATGTTTATTGACTTATGATATGTCAGGTTTATTGACTAGTATTGACTTATGATATGTCAGGTTTATGGACTAATATTATCTTAGATCTGTCGATTTTATGGACTAGTATTTACTTATGATCTGTTATGTTCATGGAATGGTACTGACTTCTGATCTGTCATGTTTATGAACTGGTCTTAACTTTTGGCATAAGATAATAAGGGCCACGTTTTAGGAACATACACATTGTTTAGATTAACGATCAGTGAAATACCAGATCAGTATACACAGGTACGAAGTCTGGTCAGGATCGGTTAGGTCTATCATCTAGTTTAACAAGCACCAGGAAAATCTTTGGAAAACGATGATTAATAGCCACCGACTATACGAGTAATCGTCATAACTTGTTAATAGCTGAAGGTCAGTTTTCACGTGGCTTGACTTTATGTATAAATCGTTGATAAAAGTCGTTAACAGCGGGATATTTGTTACTAGCAATAACTAATATTTAACGACTCCCATAATAAATATATAAAGCAGCAAGAAACAAATTTTAATACAAACCACTATCATTTACATCAATTCTTTATGGAGGGAATTATACTTGCTGTGTGATTGGAAGTTACGCAAAGAATATGTTTACATTTCTATGAAGTGTCTTATGAAAATATAGTCTCTATGATCCCAGGCTATTTGCATCGTCTTTTTGTGAATGTGTCGGTCAGTCCCACCGACGAAGGCATGGAGAAAGGGACTTAATTAAAGTGTACTTCATACCCATTATAATACGTAAATAATTCATACCTAGTATAAAACGTAAATAATTCATACCTAGTATAGTACGTAAATAATTCATACCTAGTATAGTACGTAAATAATTCATACTTAGTATAGTACGTAAATAATTCATACCTAGTATAATACGTAAATAATCCATACCTAGTATAATACGTAAATAGTTCATACCTAGTATAAGACGTAAATAATTCATACCTAGTATAATACGTAAATAATTCATACCTAGTATAATACGTAAATAATTCATACCTTGTATAAGACGTAAATAATTCATACCTAGTATAAGACGTAAAGAATTCATACCTAGTATAATACGTAAATAATTCATACCTAGTATAATACGTAAAAAAGTCATACCTAGTATAGTACGTAAATAAGTCATACCTAGTATAGTACGTAAATAATGCATACCTAGTATAATACGTAAATAATTCATACCTAGTATGGTACATAAAAAATCATACCTAGTATAATACGTAAATAATTCATACCTAGTATAAGACGTACATAGTTCATACCTAGTATAAGACGTAAATAATTTATACCTAGTATAAGACGTAAATGATTCATACCTAGTATATTACGTAAATAATTCATACCTTGTATATTACGTAAATAATTCATACTTAGTATAGTACATAAATAATTCATACCTAGTATAAGACGTAAATAATTCATACCTAGTATAAGACGTAAATAATTCATACCTAGTATAAGACGCAAATAATTCATACCTAGTATAAGACGTAAATGATTCATACCTAGTATATTACGTAAATAGTTCATACCTAGGATCAGACGTAAATAATTCATACTTAGTATAGTACGTAAATAAATCATACCTAGTAAAGTACGTAAATAAATCATACCTAGTATAGTACGTAAATCATACCTAGTATAATACGTAAGTAATTCATACCTAGTATAGTACGTAAATAATTCATACTAAGTATAGTACGTAAATAGTTCATAGTACATGTATAAGACGTAAATAATTCATACCTAGTATAAGACGTAAATAATTCATACCTAGTATATTACGTAAATAATTCATACCTAGTATAAGACGTAAATGATTCATACCTAGTATAGTACGTAAATAATTCATACCGAGTATAAGACGTAAATAATTCATACCTAGTATAGTATATGTTAATAAATCATACCTAGTATAGTACGTAAATTATACCTAGTATAATACGTAAATAATTCATACCTAGTATAGTACGTAAATAATTCATACCTAGTATAGTACGTAAATCATACCTAGTATAGTACGTAAATAATTCATACCAAGTATAGTACGTAAATCATACCTAGTATAAGACGTAAATAATTCATACCTAGTATATTACGTAAATAATTCATACCTAGTATAAGACGTAAATAATTCATACCTAGTATAGTACGTAAATAATTCATACCTAGTATTGGACGTAAATAATTCATACCTAGTATAAGACGTAAATAATTCATACCTAGTATAGTATGTAAATAAATCATACCTAGTATAGTACGTAAATTATACCTAGTATAATACGTAAATAATTCATAACTAGTATAGTACGTAAATAATTCATACCTAGTATAGTACGTAAATTATACCTATTATAGTACGTAAATAATTCATACCTAGTATAGTACGTAAATCATACCTAGTATAAGACGTAAATAATTCATACCTAGTATATTACGTAAATAATTTATACCTAGTATAAGACGTAAATGATTCATACGTAGTATAAAACGTAAATAATTCATACCTAGTATAGTACGTAAATAATTCATAGCTAGTATAAGACGTAAATAATCCATACCTAGTATAGTACGTAAATAATTCATACCTAGTATAAGACGTAAATAATTCATACTTGGTATAGTACGTAAATAATTCATACCTAGTGTAGTACGTAAATCATACCTAGTATAGTACGTAAATCATACCTAGTATAAAACGTAAATAATTCATACCTAGTATATTACGTAAATAATTCATACCTAGTATAAGACGTAAATAATTCATACCTAGTTTAGTACGTAAATAATTCATACCTAGTATTGGACGTAAATAATCCATACCTAGTATAAGACGTAAATAATTCATACCTAGTATAGTACGTAAATAATTCATACCTAGTATAGTACGTAAATAATTCATTCTTAGTATAGAATGTAAATCATACCTATTATGGTACGTAAATAATTCATACCTAGTATAATACGTAAACAATTCATACCTAGTATAGTACGTAAAGAATGAATACCTAGTATAGTACGTAAAGAATGAATACCTAGTATAGTACGTAAATCATACCTAGTATAGTACGTAAATAATTCATACCTACTATTAGACGTAAATAATGCATACCTTACATAGTACGTAAATAATTCATGCCTAGTATAGTACGTAAATAATTCATACCTAGTATAATACGTAAGTTATTCATAACTAGTATAATACGTAAATAATGCATACGTAGTATAGTACGTAAATAATTCATACCTAGTATAATACGTAAATAATTCATACCTAGTATATTATGTAAATAATTCATACCTAGTATAGTACGTAAATAATTCATACCTAGTATAATACATAAACAAATTTATACCTAGTATAAGACGTAAATAATTCATACCTAGTATAATACGTAAATAATTAATATCTAGTATAGTACGTAAATAATTCATATTTAATATCGATAGTACGTAAATAATTCATACCTAGTATAATACGTAAATAATTCATACTAAGTATAATACGTAAATAATTCATACCTTGTATTGTACGTAAATAATTCCTACCTAGTATTGTACGTAAATATATCATACTTCGTACGTAAATGAAAAAGATTCCATTGTTAAATATATTAAAAATAGTTCTGAAACGTTTGGTCTTCGAAAGTGTTAAATTAGTTCGTTCCGTTTTTAAACAAAGACTTTATGATAATTATTTTTAGATATTGAATGATGATTTACAATCATCTTCAATAGCTAGATCATACGAGTATAGGCTTTTTCCTGATTTCGTTTTCCAACCATATTTATTGTCAGTACGCGTGGAAGCGCGGCGTCAGTATGGGATAGGTTTTAATTTTGTAGCATGGGGTGACGTAATAAAAAAGGTAGCAACCAACATTATTATTGTTAAGAAAAACTTTGTTATATTTTTGAAAACAACAACCTTTATGAATGAATAAATTGTATTAACTGATTTAGGAAACAACACGATACGAAATACGTATGTCTTCTACCGTTATTACAAAACTTTAGACACATTTAATTTGTATTTAATAACTGTTCCCCAACTTCCTAGGCTACGCTTTTTTTATAGATTGGTTTACGGAGTTCACTTTTCCCCAACCTTCTAGGCTCAGCTATTTTAATTGTTTGGTTTACTCGATTGACGACTCGATTCATCAAAGTTTCGGGGGATTTTTTTTCCTATTTATTTCTGTATTTCTAAACTTAAAACGTTCCTCCCCATACAGTTGTTCATTCAGAGCATTGTATTCTTACTATATGTTGACTATACATGTGAATTTTTTCTTTTATTTTCATAAATGTTCAATTTTGATAATAAATATATTAAAACTTGTTAAAATTACTTTCTATTTGTTGTTTATATACTCCCGTTTTTGTTATCATACTTCTGCTAAACTTGAAGGAGTATATACTTATCTCTCTCTCCTTCCAAAGCTTGTGTCACAATTAACTTATTACTAGAGCCATTAAACCTTAAGTTAATAGCTGTTAATATTTCAGCACCTATGTTTTTGTTTGTTTATTGAATTGATCTACTTAGAGCAGACTTAAAAACGATTTTTTTTGTGTGGTAAAAATTAAGATACTTCAGCTTGTATGACACAGTATAGTTGCAGTCAATGTTAGGCAAACGGTAAACCAAATGGTTTGAGGACTAAACTTGTCCTTTCACGACTAAACTTCACATGCTGAATATCACATATATCGTAGCATATAAAACGTCTAATCCCTACGTCAAAATTGACCCGTTTTGCTATTGATAACCTTTTATAATAGACTATGGTAGCCAGGTGAGCAATATAGGCACATATTGGCTTTCTTGTTTAAAATAAAGGGACATTTGGCCTTCTTGTTCAAAATATTTACATCCTGTCTGTTTGCACAGGTTATTTAAATGTACTGAACTGTATCTGCTTCCCTAAAGTCATGCTTCAAAATCATGCGCGGCGTCTTTGATGCCTAGCATAAAACTGCGTCTTGTATTAAATTAAAATAGATAAATTTAGAATAGCTTTTACAAGATTTCGTGTTTCTGCACATAGATTAGATATTGAAGCTGGAAGATGGCACAAACCAAACAAATAACCTTATAATGAAAGTAAATGTAAATTATGTAAAACTATCGAAAATGAAATGCACTTTTTGTAATGGGGAAATGTATATTTTCCAGAATATTTCCAAACATTTATTTGTGTATTGTGATTTTTTACTTTGTTCAAACAAAAGTGTTATATATATGTGGTATGTTATGCACATTTCCCTTTCTCCTAAATAAAATATATATAAATCTATCTAAATCTATCTAAATCTATCTCTATCTATCTAAATCTATCTCTATCTATCTCTATCTATCTAAATCTATCTCTATCTATCTATATCAAGAACACTAATTACATATCAAGTGATACATTCGAGTCATCGCGAGTCCACTGTATACAAGTATTCATCATAACTTGTTATCGCGAGTCCACTGTATACAAGTATTCATCATAACTTGTTATCGCGAGTCTACTGTATACAAGTATTCATCATAACTTATTATCGCGAGTCTACTGTATACAAGTATTCATTATAACTTGTTATCGCGAGTCTACTGTATACAAGTATTCCTCATAACTTGTTATCGCGAGTCTACTGTATACAAGTATTCATCATAACTTGTTATCGCGAGTCTACTGTATACAAGTATTCATCATAACTTGTTATCGCGAGTCTACTGCATACAAGTATTCATCATAACGTGTTATCGCGAGTCTACTGTATACAAGTATTCATCATAACTTGTTATCGCGAGTCCACTGTATACAAGTATTCATCATAACTTGTTAAACGCCGAATTCCATAAAGTAGACTGTACCATATTCAAAAGCGGACGACTCGATTTTCCGTATTATAAGAACTTTGAAATATTATGATAACCAAAATACGAACAATGCAGATTTCAGGTGAGACAGCTCGTCTCGATCTGATCACCTGAATCTGCAGTGTATGAATAAACCCCACTATTAATCAAAGCACTGAAGTGCTAACGACCTGGAGGCTGCAGGAAGGTTGGAGAAGTAGGGAAAATGTGAAAGGAAATAACAATTGCAGCTTATGTTTATGTTTATATTGTTAAGAATTTGAAAGATCATATAAAAAATAGTAAATATTATGAAACTGCCAATTATGAAAACAGTAGGACCTTGTCGGCACTATATCGCTCACATGAGTGCAAGAGCTCACAAGTATACACATTTAAGACATGAAGAATCAAAGGAAAAATTTGACAGCAGGTTTAGGCAGAATATTTTGAAGTTTCTGCTTTATCATATTGAGAAATATGTCAATGTTAAATCAACTTACATCAAGTAGAAATAATTCTCTAAACCATGTACTAGACTGGGAGAAAGTGTTTGAACAATGAAAAACTCATCAAGACAATTATTCTGACAAAGATTCAAAATGCAACATCCATATTCGAACTTGGCCTAGATATCATAAAGATAGATATTCTGACTAAATTTTAAAAAATGTGGCTGCTACAGTGTTGACAAGATTTTACTTCGATTTGACCTAGTTTTTTAACTAACATGACTAATATTCAAACTTGGCCTACATATCATCAAGACAAACATTCTGACACAGTTTAAACATGCTTAATTTAAAAATGAAGCCTCCAGAGTGTTAACAAGATTTCCCTTCCGTTTGGCCTAGTAACCTAGTTTCTCACCCAATATGACCCATACTTAAACTTGACTTAGATATCATTAAGGCAAACATTCCGTTGATACCTCCACAGCGCTTGCCAGCACATGCACAGTTGAGGGTTGAGGGACTCCGGTTGAGGGAGAGGTTGGCGTTTGCACGCTAACGCTACAACTTAGTTATTGGTGCATTGGTGTCTGAAGAGGAGAGGCATGGTCTCATTCACTTCACTGCCAATCTCCCTCTCTTCTTGGTACTGCCCTCTCCTTCTCCTTCAGTGCTCCCTTCTTTTCTATGGCATCTTGTCGTAATGTTACTCTGACGCTTTTGTGATCAACTATGTGTTAAATTGTAACCTTTTGTGAAGAGCGCGACTGGATAATCTGATGAATGATGCGATGCGCCGGCTTTTATAACCTGCGATACACAGTGGTCTGTACGATTTCCGGCCGTGCTCTGAGCGGCGACTTTGACGAAACGTTCGCCCGATATGTGTGATGCCCGGCCGGACATCGGCCAGGCATCAACCGATTAATGTGTGATCAGTTTGCGATGATGTTTTATACAAACTTTTATGAAGTCCTAGTTTAAAGTAACTGGATGCCCGCGAGAAGTCTCGAATGGTTCCGGCCGAAAATGCCTAGAAATCCGCTGTAAACCTGTGTAAGGTCTGATCTACACTGTTCACGTATTACTAATATGAGCGTGTAAACTTGTGTAAGTTCTGATCTACACTGTTCATGTAATACTAATATAAGCGTGTAAACGTGTGTAAGGTCTGATCCACACTGTTCATATCATATTAATATAAGCGTGTAAACTTCTGTAAGGTCCGATCCACACTGTTCACGTAATACTAATATAAGCGTGTAAACTTGTGTAAGGTCTGATCCACACTGTTCACGTAATACTAATATAAGCCTGTAAACTTGTGTAAGGTCCGATCCACACTGTTCACGTAATACTAATATGAGCGTGTAATCTTATGTAAGGTCTGATTCACACTGTTCACGTATTGCTAATATAAGCGTGTAAACTTGTGTAAGGTCTGATCTACACTGTTCACGTATTGCTAATATAAGCGTGTAAACTTGTGTAAGGTCCGATCTACACTGTTCACGTATTGCTAACATAAGCGTGTAAACTTGTGTAAGGTCTGATCTACACTGTTCACGTTTTGCTAATATAAGCGTGTAAACTTGTGTAAGTTCTGATCTACACTGTTCACGTAATACTAATATAAGCGTGTAAACTTGTGTAAGTCAGATCCACACTGTTTACGTAATACTAATATAAGAGTGTAAAATTGTGTAAGGTCTGATCCACACTGTTCACGTAATACTAATATGAGCGTGTAAACTTGTGTAAGGTCTGATCCACACTGTTCACGTACATGTAATACTAATATGAGCGTGTAAAATTGTGTAAGGTCTGATCCACACTGTTCACGTAATGCTAATATAAGCGTGTTAACTTGTGTAAGGTCTGATCCACACTGTTCACGTAATACTAATATAAGCCTGTAAACTTGTGTAAGGTCCGATCCACACTGTTCACGTAATACTAATATGAGCGTGTAATCTTATGTAAGGTCTGATTCACACTGTTCACGTATTGCTAATATAAGCGTGTAAACTTGTGTAAGGTCTGATCTACACTGTTCACGTATTGCTAATATAAGCGTGTAAACTTGTGTAAGGTCCGATCTACACTGTTCACGTATTGCTAACATAAGCTTGTAAACTTGTGTAAGGTCTGATCTACACTGTTCACGTATTGCTAATATAAGCGTGTAAACTTGTGTAAGTTCTGATCTACACTGTTCACGTAATACTAATATAAGCGTGTAAACTTGTGTAAGTCAGATCCACACTGTTTACGTAATACTAATATAAGCGTGTAAAATTTTGTAAGGTCTGATCCACACTGTTCACGTAATACTAATATGAGCGTGTAAACTTGTGTAAGGTCTGATCCACACTGTTCACGTAATACTAATATGAGCGTGTAAAATTGTGTAAGGTCTGATCCACACTGTTCACGTAATACTAATATGAGCGTGTTAACTTGTGTAAGGTCTGATCCACACTGTTCACGTAATACTAATATAAGCGTGTAAATTTCTGTAAGTTCTGATCTACACTGTTCACGTATTGCTAATATAAGCGTGTAAACTTGTGTAAGGTCCAATATGAACAAGAGAAAGTTGATGCAACGCATCAATGTCGCCGGATATTCATAGTGCAGTTATGCATAACACTAACATTATAGTAGTTGAATAAACAGTTATCAACTGAGGGGCATATTGGAACATCAGGGGTGGGGTCAAGTGAAAATGTATCATAACTTGCATTGTTTTGTCAACGAAGTGAATGATAATTGAAGCCTTTCATTGTTTATGATCAATCTCCATTCCAAAGTAGGTTGACCATACACACAACCAACTAATTATTGATCATAAACAGTAACGGAAATGAGTAATCTTGCCAATCATTAGTCTTAGTATGTATACAGTGCTTTCATTAAGGAATAATTATAAGATTTGTGAATTCCACATACACTTTTCAAGATGTTTGTCAGAATATTTGAATTTTATTATTTTTCAATAAAACCACAAAACAGACAATTGCAATAGCACGTCATTTTACCTTTCCTCTTTTAAAATCAACAGTGGACACCTTTGCAGCAATCTACTTTTAAAACAATGAGATAAGGGTTAAATCGCTGAAGACATGAGTTTTCTCTTTTTCTCAAAATGATATTAGCTTGGCATCCTAATTATATCATACTTTAACAAATGTTGAAATGTAGTCCAATATTTATAAATTAGACCACCTTCGAAATATAATATCAACTAAACAGTTAAATCTCATTGAAATTGTTGTATAGCCCTACAACATGTTAATTTATTTTAATTCGTTCCTTCCTTTTTTATAATGAAAATAACAAACTACTCATGTTTTAAAATGATATTATGATGAGCGCCCTTGTGTCAATGATGCATAACAATATGCAGATCGGAAGTAATATGCCTTTAGGGAATTAAATGACACATTTAAAATTGTCAAGGACGAAATAATTTTGTACGAAAGACCCGATTTTTTTCTTATTCGCAGAGGTGTCGTTCTTGAAACTCTCTTTATAGGCAGAGAGTGTTCGTTCAAAGTCATTTTTCCATTAAAACCAGTTTTATCTCGGTTTGTTCTTTTCTTCATTTGTTTCGAACCAAATAAACATTTTAAATCACCTATAATTCACTATTTGTAAGTGAGTGTCTCTCTGCAAAGGAGATTGATCTACGCAGTTGGTATTCGCGAGTCACGCAGGTGCGTGTAAGTAAACAAATTAGACTGCGACGTAAAGTTTGTAGTTATCGCCTTTTGATTACTTGTAGTATATAGTGTAAAATAAAGTATACCAGTCTAGCTAATAGGGACTGTTTTGTCTTCGTAAATAAAACAAAAAAACATAAATGCGAGTCAAAATAAAGAAACTGAAAATACCTAAAACATCGGAATATTTATTGCATTTTAGATGTGTCATTACTTAGTGTTTTTAAACAAACACAATTGTAATATGTTCAAGACATCTAAACGTGTTTCTTTCTAATAATAATCCCCCCTCCCATGTGATTTCAGAAAACCTATTAAAAATAGAAGTCGCGGGCTTCTGCCCGGCGACTAATTAACCTTTTCCCGATTTCTCCATTTGCAAAAAGGTTTTCAAAGTTCGTGATCTGCAGCTGCGTTGAAATGCGTCTGTAATCGTGAAGAATTACTCGTTAGAATGTATCAACGTGAATAATTGGTCGTAGAATGGTTAGTCGTTACAAGGTATCAAAGTGAATAACTGGTCGTTACAATGTATCGATGTGACTAACTGGTTGTTAGAATGTTTTCAAGTGAATAATTAGTCATTATAATGTAACATCGTGAAGAAATAATCATTAGAATATATCAACGTGAAGAATTAGTCATTAGAATATATCAACGTGAAGAAATAATCGTTAGAATATATCAACTTGAAGAAATAATCGTTAGAATATACCAACAGGAGTCACTAGTTATTAGAATGTATCAACGTGAAGAATTATTAGTCATTAGTATGTATCAACGTGAAAAATTCGTCGTTCGAATGTATGAACTTGAAGAATTAGTCGTTAAAATGTATTAACGTAAATAAATGGTTGGTAGAATGTTTCGGTGATAATAATTGTTCGTAAAAATGTATGAACGTGTATAATTGGTCGCTGGAATGTAACGAAGTGAATAACTGGTCGTTAGAATGTATCAACGTGAATACTTCGTCGTTAGAATGGATCAACGTGAAAAGTTGGTTGTTAGAATGTATCGAAGTGAATAATTGGTCGTTAGAATGTATCGACGTCAATAATTGGTCGTTAGAATGTATCGAAGTGAATAATTGGTCGTTAGAATGTATCGACGTCAATAATTGGTCGTTAGAATGTATCAAAGTAAATAATTGGTTGTTATAATGTATCAACGTGATTAATTGGTCTTTAGAATGTATCGACGTCAATAATTGGTCGTTAGAATGTATCGAAGTGAATAATTGGTCGTTAGAATGTATCGACGTCAATAATTGGTCGTTATAATGTATCGAAGAGAATAATTGGTCGTTATAATGTATCGACGTGAATAATTGGTCTTTAGAATGTATCGAAGTGAATAATTGGTCGTTAAAATGTATCGACGTGAATAATTGGTCGTTAGAATGTATCAAAGTGAATAATTGGTCGTTATAATGTTTCAACGTGATTAATTGGTCTTTAGAATGTATCAAAGTGAATAATTGGTCGTTATAATGTTTCAACGTGATTAATTGGTCTTTAGAATGTATCGACGTGAATAATTGATAGTTAGAATGTATCAACGTGAGTTACTGGTCGCTAGAATGTTTTGATGTGAATAATTGATCGTTAAAATGTTTCAACGTGTATAAATTGGTCGTTAGAATGTATCAACGTCAAGAATTGGTCGTAAGAATGTATCAGCGTGAAGAAATAATCGTCAGAATGTATCAACGGGAGTAATTAGTTTTTATAATGCATCAACGTGAAGAAATAAGCGTTAAAATATATCAACGGAAGTAATTAGTTGTTATAATGTATCAAAGAGGTTATTTTAACGTGAAGAAATAATCGTTAGAATATATCAACGTGAAGAATTAGTCATTATAATATTATCAACGTGAGAAATTAGTCATTAGAATATATCAACGTGAAGAATTAGTCATTATAATATTATCAACGTGAAGAATTAGTCATTAGAATATATCAACGTGAAGAATTAGTCATTAGAATATATCAACGTGAAGAATTAGTCATTAGAATATTATCAACGTGAAGAATTAGTCATTAGAATATATCAACGTGAAGAAATAATCGTTAGAATATATCAACATGAAGAAATAAGCGTTAAAATATATCAACGGAAGTAATTAGTTGTTATAATGTATCAAAGAGGTTATTTTAACGTGAAGAAATAATCGTTAGAATATATCAACATGAAGAATTAGTCATTAAAATATTATCAACGTGAGTAATTAGTCATTAGAATATATCAACGTGAAGAATTAGTCATTATAATATTATCAACGTGAAGAATTAGTCATTAGAATATATCAACGTGAAGAATTAGTCATTAGAATATATCAACGTGAAGAATTAGTCAATATAATATTATCAACGTGAAGAATTAGTCATTAGAATATATCAACGTGAAGAAATAATCGTTAGAATATATCAACGTGAAGAAATAATCGTTAGAATATATCACCGGGTGTAACTAGTCATTAGAATGTATCAACACGAAGAATTAGTCGTTAAAATGTATCAACGTGAAGAATTAGGCGTGAAGAAATAATCGTTAGAATATATCAACGGGAATAATTAGTAGTTAGAATATATCAACGGAAATAATCAGTCGTTAGAATATATCAACGGGAATAATTAGTCGTTATAATATATCAACGGGAATAATGAATCGTTAGAATATATCAACGTGAAGAAATAATCGTTAGAATATGTCAACGGGAGTAACTAGTCATTAGAATGTTTCAACGTGAAGAAATAATTGTTAGAATGTATGAACGTGAAGAAATAATCGTTCGAATATATCAACGGGAATAATTAGTCATAAGAGTAACGGGAGTAAGTAATCGCTAGAATATATCAAAGATTTGAAAACTAATAAATCGGGCTGTCCAGATATGTTTTTGAAAGAATTTGTAATACATGGTACGTCTGTTCTCCTTCGTGTACTATACCCATTGTTTAACAAAATATTCTACATAGGTTACTTTCCAGATACTTGGTCCATGGGACATGTCTTACCTTTACATAAAAAAGGTTCAATAAACAATGTTGACAATTATCGAGATAGTACTCTCCTCAGTATGTTAGGAAAACTATTTTCAAAAATACTTAATAACAGATTGGTAGATTGGGCCGAACAATATGGAGTTTACGTTGAATCGCAAGCTACATGTAGTTTTTGATCGAATATGGGAACAGTTGATCACATTTTTGTCCTTCACGGATTAATATCACATTATATTAATAACGGCAGACAATTATACTGCGCATTTATTGACTTTTCAAAAGCTTTTGACTATGTTGTTAGGGATAATCTATGGTTCAAACTACTCAATCAGAGGTAACATTTTTGACATTATTAAATCGATGTATTCAGCTGTGAAGTCACAGGTCAAAAATAGTAATCAATTAAGTGGCGAGTTTGATTGCACACTTGGAGTACGCCAGGGTGAATGTTTATCCCCTTTTCTATTTGCAATGTTTCTAAACGACGTGGAAGATATATTCATTCAAAATGGGGTCGAGGGTATAGATATAAATATGTTTAAAGTTTTTCTTATATTATACGCGGATATAGTATTATTCGCTAATTCACAATCAGCTTTACAAAAAAGTCTTGATGTGTTGCACGATTATTGTTGTAAAAGGAAACTATCAGTAAACACATCCAAATCAAAAAGTATGGTATTTAATAGAGGTGGAAGGTTACCAAATGACATTCTTTTTACATATAATGGTTATGAAATAGATATAGTCAAGAAATTATCTTATTTTGGTATTGTTTTTACATCTGGTGGTTCGTTTTCAAACACCCAATATACTCTTGCGGGTCAGGCTTTGAAGGGAATATTGCAGATGAATAAATATATTTACAAGTTTACAACTATAACCATAAACCACAAACTCGAATTATTAGACAAATTGATTCTTCCAATAATCAATTATGGGTCCGAAGTTTGGGGATTTAGTAAAGCAGAGGCAGTTGAAAGAATGATTTTAAAATTTTATAAACATTTACCTGGTGTGAAAAAGACAACACAAACTGGTTTTGTTTATGGAGAACTAGGCAGAAGACCACTTATTTGTAACAGATATTTCATTATTATCAAGTTTTGGTTCAAAATTGTAAACTGTACTGAACATAAATATATAAACAAAGTCTGCAACCTTTTATTAAGTGATATTGAAAATAATAATAATGTTGTTAATTGGGCTTCTCTATTACGTGATATTCCTTGCAAAACTTGGTTTTAATCATGTGTGTTTGGTTAGCACAAGGTGTTTGAAATGTAAAAAGTTCTTATCTTTAGTAAAAACAAAGAATAAATGATATGTCTTTGCAAGACTGGAATAGCAGACTTTCTAATTCCTCTACGGCATTGTTTTACAGAAATATCAGTTCTTTTCAATTTCAAACTTATTTAAATCATTGTGCTTCTGACAAAATTCGTCATGTATTTGCTAGACTAAGAGTAGCCTCTCATAGACTAGAACTAGAAGCAGGTAGATGGAAAAGACCTAACCCTACACCAGTTAATGATAGAATTTGCAAATCATGCTCCTTGCTAGAGGACGAATATCACTTTGTTTTAGAATGCGTTTTGTATGTTGATATAAGAAAGCAATAAATTAAAAGATATTTTTGGAATAAACCAAATATGCAAAAACTTGTGTTATTATTCAATTTCCCAAGCAAAACTGTAACTATAAATTTAGGCATTTTCATATACAAAGTATTTACATTACGCAATGAACATATTTATCAAAATACTTATTAACATAAATGTTTTTTCCGAAACCTTTCGATATCAAACAAACATTGCCTTAGTATAGAATTTGATGTTTAAATCAACTACAGTAAAATGAGATACACTCCTAGTGGAAGACAGTGGTGCAGAGGTAGAGCGTCGGCCTCTCGTATCAAAGGTCCCTGGTTCGAGTCCCGTGATGAGCGGGTCCTGACTTTGGGATTTTTCCACACAAACGGCGCGAGTACTGGTGAAGTCTCCAGGAAGCAGACATCGAGCGTGATTAATCTAAGCCCAAGGCTTGTTTCGCAATCGATGTAAAATAAATAAGTTTAAACTAGTTGAAACACTCCTAATAAATATATAAGCATATTACAATACGTACCTTGTCAGATTGAAATTTACCTTTGTTGTTGTTCAGAATACTTTATCCGCAACACATGTGTTTATTAATTTTAACATTTTCCAATGAATATCGAGTCTGTTTAAATATATATAACAGAGTACAGCTTTTAATACCGGAAGAGAGTATCTTCTCGTGTTTGACAATGCATTTATATTTTCGATAATTATTGTGTATGCAATTTTATCTAAATGTGAAAAAAAACAAAACTTTGAAACCTTCGTCACAGCTCCAATTTTCGTTTCGTTGGAGATTTGACTACCGTTTAAACATTACAAGAAAGTGTTTAAATTAGTTAGGATAATAATTAAGAAAGATTACGGAAAAGGTAGAAAGCGTGTCGGGGATAGCTTCCTACGTTTCTCTTAAGGTTCATATATATATAAATGTTTTTACGATTTACATAGGGCCGATTCTTACCAATTATTTAAGTAAATGCGGACATTTGTATGCAAATATATATGTTTTGTTTTTTCGGGTTGCTCTCTTCTCCTCTTGGGTGTTAATGGTACATATATAGATGTTTGTAACTACATGTATTGTAGTTATCGTAGTTAGTGTTAGACATATTGAAACGTATATAAAACAGTTGTTGCTGATATAGGGACATTGTGAAAAGAGAAGAACTGGTCCAAATAGGCGGTTTCTCTTCTTGTCACATTGTTGTTGTTGTAATTGTATATCTTTTATATTTCAAACATCCCCAAGCGAAGATGTTGACGGCGGTTAAAGGCAAACTTATGAAAACATTAAAATGTTTCAACGGAAGTAATTAGTCATTAGAACGTATCAACGTAAGTAATTAGTCATTAGAATGTTTCAACGGAAGTAATTAGTCATTAGAATGTATCAACGGGAGTAATTAGTCATTAGAATGTATCAACGGAAGTAATTAGTCACTAGAATATATCAACGGAAGTCATTAGTCATTAGAATGTATCAACGGAAGTAGTTAGTCATTAGAAGGTTCAACGGAAGTAATTAGTCATTAGAATATATCAACGGGAGTAATTAGTCATTAGAATGTTTCAACGGAATTATTTAGTCATTATAATATATCAACGGAAGTAATTAGTCATTAATAGCATATAACATAATAACATAATATTTATTGGCGTTAAACATTAACAATATGTATAGCCATACAAATGTATACAAAGTGGTAATGACATGAATTCTTTACCAGAAGAACAAATAAACATATTTTATATCATAGGGTACATGTATATCATAGGGTACATGTATATCTATATTACAATATATTTTACAGCTAATCTCTTTCCTTAAAAGACAGATAAATAAATCTAGCTAACCTGTTAATTTCTGTTATTGAGTTTGATGACATTAATGTATTAAATTTTTGTATAGAAGGCCATTTACAATAATATAATTTAAGCAATGTATGTCTTAGTTCTCTATACTTGGTACAAACAAGTAGAAAATGGTAAGGATCTTCTATCATACCCGTATTACACTGTTTATATGTGCGTTGCTGTCTATCTATATTGGTATACCTGCCATATTCTATGGCTAGATTGTTAGAATATAACCTGAATTTCGCTAGAGTAGTTTGATATTTTGAATCAAGATTTTTGGTTAGATACATTTCTATTTCAAAATTGTGTTTAAATAAACTATAGTGAGATAATCTTGGGGAGTTATTAATATTGCTGTACCAAGATTGTTTAAAATATCCAGTATTCTCTGTTTGATATATAAGTATTTGATACTATCTGGGTTTTGTAACATCCACATATTTCCCAGACCAATGTGTTGTAATATGGATTTAACGTGATGCGCCCAGTTTAAACCACTATATGTTAAACCATTGTTTGCATCATCCTTTACTATTTTATAGATATTGATTATCAAAGGATTGGTTGATTTCAAAATATTCAACCTTATTATTAATTCTCTTGCCGTTTTCATTGGATACCGACCAAGTTCTTCATACAAACCATAAATATTTGTAGATTGTTTTTACCTTTTAATAGTTTTCTCATGAATTTACAGTGAATTTGCTCATCTTTTTTGGCGTCACAAAATCCCCAAACAGTTGCATTATAATTTAAAATTGATCCAACTAGAGCATCAAATAGCTTACATTTTTCACTTGCAGATCATTCTAACTGATTGGAAACAATAACAATTTTGTGTAGGGCATGCGCAGATTGTTGTGCAACTCTGATTTGTGTTTTGTACCATGATTCATTTTTAAAACATTAGAATGTATCAACGGGAGTTATTAGTTATTAGAATGTATCAACGTAGTCATTAGTCATTATAATGTTTCAACGGAAGTAATTAGTCATTAGAATGTATCAACGAAAGTAATTAGTCATTAGAATGTTTCAACGAAAGTAATTAGTCATTAGAATATATCAACGGAAGTAATTAGTCATTAGAATATATCAACGGAAGTAATTAGTCATTAGAATGTTTCAACGGAAGTAATTAGTCATAAGAATATATCAACGGGAGTAATTAGTCATTAGAATGTATCAACGTATGTAATTAGTCATTATAATGTTTCAACGGAAGTAATTAGTCATAAGAATATATCAACGGGAGTAATTAGTCATTAGAATGTATCAACGTAAGTAATTAGTCATTAGAATGTATCAACGGAAGTAATTAGTCATTAGAATATATCAACGGGAGTAATTAGTCATTGGAATGTATCAACGTAAGTAATTAGTCATTAGAATATATCAACTGAAGTAACTATTCATTAGAATGTTTCAACGGAAGTAATTAATCATAAGAATATATCAACGGGAGTAAATAGTCATTAGAATGTATCAACGTATGTAATTAATCATTATAATGTTTCAACGGAAGTAATTAGTCATAATAATATATCAACGCGAGTAATTAGTCGTTAGAATGTATCAACGTAAGTAATTAGTCATTATAATGTATTAACGGAAGTAATTAGTCATTAGAATATATCAACGGGAGTAGTTAGTCATTAGAATGTATCAACGTAAGTAATTAGTCATTAGAATGTATCAACGTAAGTAATTAGTTATTAGAATGTATCAACGGGAGTTATTAGTCATTATAATGTATCAACGCGAGTAATTAGTCATTAGAATGTACCAACGTATGTAATTAGTCATTATAATGTTTCAACGGAAGTAATTAGTCATAAGAATATATCAACGGGAGTAATTAGTTACTAGAATGTATCAACGGGGGTAAATAGTCATTAAAATGTATCAACGGAAGCAATTAGTCATAAGAATGTTTCAACGGAAGTAATTAGTCATTATAATGTATCAACGTAAGTAATAAGTCATTAGAATGTATCAACGTAAGTAATTAATCATTAAAATGTATCAACTGAAGTAATTAGTCATTAGAATGTATCAACGTAAGTAATTAGTCATTAGAATGTATCAACTGAAGTAACTATTCATTAGAATGTTTCAACGGAAGTAAGTAGTCTTTAGAACGGGAATAAATAATAGTTAGAATATATCAAGGTGAAGAAATAATCGTTAAAATATATCAAGGTGAAGAAATTGAAGAAATAATCGTTATAATATATCAAGGTGAAGAAATAATCGTTAACATATATCAAGGGGAAGAAATATCGTTAGAATATATCAAGGGGAAGAAATATCGCTAGAATATATCAACGGAAGTAATTAGTCATTAGAATATATCAACGGAAGTAACTAGTCGTTAGAATGTATCAACGTGAAGTAATAATTGTTTGAATGTATCAACGACAGTAATTAGTCTTTAGAATGTATTAACGACAGTAATTAGTCATTAGAATATATCAACGGGAAGAAATACGCGTTAGTATGTATCAACGGGAAAAAATAATAGTTAGAATGTATCAACGGGAAGAAATAATAGTTGGAATGTATCAACGGCAGTAATTAGTCGTTAGAATGTATCAACGGAAAGAAATACTAGTTAGAATGTATCAATGTGAAGAAATAATAGTTAGAATGTATCAACGGGAGTAATTAGTCGTTAGAATGTATCAACGTGAAGTAATAATTGTTTGAATATATCAACGACAGTAATTAGTCTTTAAAATGTATCAACGACAGTAATTAGTCATTAGAATATATCAACGGGAAGAAATAATCGTTAGTATGTATCAACGGGAAGAAATAATCGTTAGTATGTATCAACGGGAAGAAATAATAGTTAGAATATATCAACGACAGTAATTAGTCGTTAGAATGTATCAACATGAAGAAATAATAGTTAGAATATATCAACGACAGTAATTAGTCGTTAGAATGTATCAACGGGACGAAATAACAGTTTGAATGTATCAACGGCAGTAATTAGTCGTTAGAATGTATCAACTGGACGAAAAATTAGTTAGAATGTATCAACGTGAAGAAATAGTCGTTAGAATGTATCAACGTGAAGAAATAATCGTTAGAATGTATCAACGTGAAAAAATAATCGTTAGAATGTATCAACGGGACGAAATAACAGTTTGAATGTATCAACGTGAAGAAATAATCGCTGGAATGTATCAACGTGAAGAAATAATAGTTAGAATGTATCAACGTGAAGAAATAATCGTAAGAATGTATCAACGTGAAGAAATAATAGTTAGAATGTATCAACGTGAAGAAATAATAGTTAGAATGTATCAACGTGAAGAAGAAATCGTTAGAATGTATCAACGA
This sequence comes from Serripes groenlandicus, assembly GCA_031761405.1. Classification (NCBI taxonomy): domain Eukaryota; kingdom Metazoa; phylum Mollusca; class Bivalvia; order Cardiida; family Cardiidae; genus Serripes; species Serripes groenlandicus. The sequence continues at coordinate 150,504,620 of JASEVX010000002.1, read as the reverse complement.
CAGTAATTAGTCGTTAAAATGTATCAACGGGAGTAATTAGTCGTTAGAATATATCAACGGGAGTAATTAGTCGTTAGAATGTATCAACGGGAGTAATTAGTCTTTAGAATATATCAACTGGACGAAATAATAGTTAGAATGTATCATCGTGAAGTAATTATCGTTAGAATGTATCAACGTGAAGTAATTATCGTTAGAATATATCAACGACAGTAATTAGTCGTTAGAATATATCAACGGGAGTAATTAGTCGTTAGAATATATCAACTGGACGAAATAATAGTTAGAATGTATCATCGTGAAGTAATTATCGTTAGAATATATCAACGTGAAGAAATAATCGTTAGAATATATCAACGACAGTAATTAGTCGTTAGAATATATCAACGACAGTAATTAGTCGTTATAATATATCAACGGGAGTAATTAGTCGTTAGAATATATCAACGTGAAGAAATGGGTTAAGTTTAGCCCCTTGCCTATTAAGTTTAGTCCTTCCGTCCTAAGCAAATAAACTAAAAACCATCATTTGGTTAAGCAGATATTCAACTTTAAAAATATGTCCAAGATTTTAAGGCCATGAATCGATGATAACAGGTACAAAAAATAATCTACTTGCCCTTCATAAAGTACTTCCAACGAAATTATTCTATAATTTACGGATCTTCATTTATGATGAGTCACACTGTCCTTTCCTTTCAATTCTGTCGTTTTCCTTTTGGGTATTTATTCGTTATTTGCGTTACGATAATAGAATGACGTCATATTACAGGAATTTGCATTTGTAACTTCCGGAAATTCAGAAAACCCTTATCAGTTTTTATTTGAACACGTTTTAAAAATAGACGACGAGTGTTATTTAACGCAAATTATCACACATTGAATTCATTTATTATCATATTTAATTATTTCCTCTAGAAACTTTTTTTATGTTTCGATATTTTCTTTCCATCCAATCAAAACGTACGATTATCGTGACTGCATCGAAAAAATCCACTCTGGACACAATTTTTTGATAGACGGTATAGCAAACGGTAAAGCAAAGTTCATACACATTTCTTATCGCAGGCTTCGCCATCGATTTGTTTACCCGTATTAACCACTAACACATCACGAAACAAGATATATAATTGATAACCAACATAAGTTATACTCTGCCTTTAACTACCAAGAGGAAATGATGCTTTTATCGTATAGCATTTGTTCTGTTATGTTCTTAAGCGAGATTGCATTGACTTGTTCATTCTAGCATCTTACTTTCTGTTCGGCCATTGTAATAAATTAATACACAATCGGAAAATCATACATGAATCTACTGGATCTTCTTGCAACAAAAGTGAATTGTCATCAACACTACATTACGCAGGCTGAGTTACCGTTCTTGTTAAAGAATTAGAGTATTTTGCTGCGGTGACCTGGGTATTAGTTACAGGTTTAATACTGTGAGCTTGCTCTTTTTTTTTTACATTTTTTTTTTTTATCTTAGTCTAGAATGTGTTCTTGCTGGTTGATTTGTACTTTAATTCCGTTTCTTTGGCTGTATGCAAAATGTAATATAAATCAGGGAAACAAACACTGTTGACATTTAAAGACTAAACACGCATTGAGTGGCAGATTGTTGTATCGTTATTTATAGGCAAATGATAAATCGACGTTTAGCAGGATACGGTTAAGCTGATTGCGGTCTTTCTATTTATTGTTTTTAGTATAATTCGAAGGACTATGCTGAAACATATTCAATTATACTAATTTGTTCCCTTTTACGACTGCCATTTTTTTCATATCCTATAAGTCTGCTTTTTCTAGAACGTTCCGTGACCAAGATCTGAGACACGCATTACATCAAAAAACAATCTGAGGGACTCTTCAGCCCTCGGGAATTTAATGACTCATGCTTAACCCTTTACCACATACAATACAATCGTCACAAACGACTTTGAAAACATCTAGGCAAAAATGTGGAAAATCTCTATAAACTAGAGAATACATATAAACTATGCATATATAGAAACTAGAGAATACACATAAACTAGGGAATACATATAAACTAGAGAATACATATAAACTAGAGAAACTAGAGAATACATATAAACTAGAGAAACTAGAGAATACATATAATAAACTAGAGAATACATAAAACTAGAGAATACACATAAACTAGAGAATACACATAAACTAGAGAACATAAACTAGAGAATACACATAAACTAGAGAATAGAGAATACATATAAACTAGAGAATACACATAAACTAGAACTAGAGAATACATATAAACTAGAGAATACATATACACTAGAGAATACATATAAACTAGAGAATACATATACACTAGAGAATACATATAAACTAGAGAATACACATAAACTAGAGAATACATATAAACTAGAGAATACACATAAACTAGAGAATACATATAAACTAGAGAATACAGATAATATAGTTAAAATATGCGTTTTTCATGAAGATATATAATAAAACAGCTATTTACTCCTTTTGAGTTCAATGGTGAAAAACTATTGACCTCAAGAGTAGTAAATAGCTGTATAATAGTGGGTCAGTTTGAAGTCAATAGTCGACAAAATGGCCGCCATGCATCGATTCTTCCTTTAAAATCACCTTTTTCTATCCCAAAATCACGGAAATCACTAACAATATTACAACTGTAAATTGTGTTTATGAAAATGAACACAAATTTATTCCGTAGTGGGTCAGCAACAGACCAAATAATTGATTTATTTCATCAACTACCTTTCATGAGCAAAACAAATTGATATTGTTTCATTTCATTATCAAAGTGGGTTTAATACTAGGAATTTTAAAATACTGGGACCGAATACTATGAAAATGACGTCACGTATGCGGTTTGACGTCATAAAGCTAGTCAAAACCCGTAAATTTCATCTAGACATATTGTAAACGTTTATGTAAATGAAACAATATCAATTTGTTTTGTTCATGAAAGGTGGTCGATGAAATAAATCAGTTATTTGGTCTGTTACTGACCCACTACGGCAAAAATAGGGGGTCTGGAATGTATAGGAGGACTCGCCCCCTCTATGTTATCCGTAGTGGGTCAATAACAGAACAAATAAATAATAATAGCTTATCGAACCAAGCGAACAGCGACAGATACCTGGTAAACTAGCTTATGTAAATGCCAGTATTGCTCGGAGATAATGATCGCTCGATAGCCTGATAAGCCCCCCAAAATTGGTATTGGCCAACAGTCTTTCCGACGCTTGACAAAAGTCTATGTGGAAAATCATCCAGTATGTTGTGTGGAGTACTGGTGTTAGGAAGGTATGTTGTGTGGAGTACTGGTGTTAGGAAGGTATGTTGTGTGGAGTACCGGTGTTAGGAAGGTATGTTGTGTGGAGTACCGGTGTTAGGAAGGTATGTTGTGTGGAGTACTGGTGTTAGGAAGGTATGTTGTGTGGAGTACCGGTGTAAGGAAGTATGTTGTGTGGAGTACTGGTGTTAGGAAGGTATGTTGTGTGGAGTACCGGTGTTAGGAAGGTATGTTGTGTGGAGTACTGGTGTTAGGAAGCTAGAAAACACATGGGTAGGTAAACTGGACCCGTGATATGACTGAACAATCATTTAAGCATTTAAGCATACAGGACTACATACTTGTTCTAATCTACGAGAGCGGACAGACATTTATGCACCTATCAATATTTTGGCCCAGGGGGTGAGGGGGGGGGGGGGGGGGGGGGGGGGGGGGGGGGGGGGGGGGGGGGGGGGGGGGGGGGGGTAGGCGGGCAGACCTAGGGGGAATTAGACAAGTTTTCCTTTTTGGGGTCTAATTCCCTACCCTAGAGCCAATAATTTTGTCTAAATCCCCATAGTGGGGAGATGCTTTGTGTACTCCGGGTACTGGGATGTAAAATCCGGCCAATGTATATATCCCGGGACCTGGAATCATTCAGCGTGTCAAATTCCCGCCTGTCGGGAATCGTCTTCTGTCTAAAGTCCCGTGTATGCCCGCCACCCCCCCCCCCCCCCCCCAACCCCCCTGGGGCAAAATATTGATAGGTGCATTAAGCGTACAGGACTACTTACTTGTTCTAGCCAGATTGTCGTTGTCAGGACTTGATTGACTCATCCTGAAACACAACAAAAGAAAAGAATCTAAAACTTTACCGTATGAATTTCTGACAGATAAAAATAACAGGCGTGTGTTAGAATTCTGTTTGAATTGGTGCTTTATGTCGCATTTAATGGTATTTCAGTTATATCACGGCTTTTCCTGTTTAAGTTACCAGGAATACTGCTCCATTTATCCGGACACCAGGCAGTCAGTCGTAATGATTACAAGACAATCCTTAGCGCCAGGGGACGGAAACCCATTACTACCCAGTTTGTGGTACCCGACCGGAGAAGGAACCAGCAACCTCCAGCACTTTACCACCGAGGCTCAGTTTCACACTGTACTTCACATACAGTACTTCATATACAGTACTACACACATAGTAATTCACATACAGTACATAACGTACTTCACATAGAGTACTTCAGACACTGCACTTCACAGATAGTACATCACAACAATACTTTACACAGGTCTTCAGACAGAACTTCACACACAGTAGTTTACACACAGTACTTTACACACAGTACTTCACATATAGCACTTCACATACAGTACTTCACACACAGTACTTCACACACAGTACTTTACACACAGTACTTCACATACAGTACTTCACAAACAGTAATTCATATTCACACACATTACTTCACAAACAGTACTTTACACACAGTACTTCACATACAGTACTTCACATACAATACTTCACATATAGCTCTTCACATACAGTACTTCACACACAGTACTTCACACACAGTACTTCATATTCACATACAATACTTCATATATAGTGATTTACATATAGTACTTCGCATACAGTACTAAGCATACAGTACTTCGCATACAGTACATCACATACAGTACTTCACACACATAACTTCACAAACGGTACTTCACAAACAGTACTGCAACTGCAAAAACAGTACTTCACATACAGTACTCAACACACAAACACACACACACACACACACACACACACACACACACACACACACACACACACACACACACACACACACACCACACACACACACACACACACACACACACACACACACACACACACACACACACACACACACACACACACACACACACACACACACACACACACACACACACACACACACACACACACAGTACTTTACATATAGAACTTAACATATAGTACTTCACATATAGTACTTCATATAGAGTACTTCAGACACTGAACTTCACGTAAAGTACTTCACACACAGTACTTCACATACTGTACTTCACATGGAGTAGTTTACATGGAGTAGTTTACAAAGAGTACTTCACATGGAGTAGTTTACATGGAGTATTTACATACAGTACTTAACACACATAACTTCCCAAATAGTTCTTCACAAACACAGTACTTCATCTATAGTACTTCACACCTAGTACTTCACATGGAGTAGTATACACAGAGTACTTCACATGGAGTAGTTTACATAGAGTACTTCACATGGAGTACTTCACATGGAGTACTTTACATAGAGTACTTCACATGGAGTACTTTACATAGAGTACTTCACATAGAGTACTTCAGACACTGCACTTCACAGATAGTACATCACAAACAATACTTTACACAGGTCTTCAGACAGAACTTCACACACAGTACTTTACACACAGTACTTCACATATAGCACTTCACATACAGTACTTCACATACAGTACTTTACACACACAGTACTTTACACACAGTACTTCACAAACAGTAATTCATATTCACACATTACTTCACAAACAGTACTTTACACACAGTACTTCACATACAGTACTTCACATACAGTACTTCACATACAGTACTTCACATACAGTACTTCACATATAGTAGTTCACACACAGTACTTCATATTCACATACAATACTTCATATATGGTGATTTACATATAGTACTTCGCATACAGTACTTCGCTTACAGTACATCACATACAGTACTTCACACACACAACTTCACAAACGGTACTTCACAAACAGTACTGCAAAACAGTACTTCACATACAGTACTCAACACACAAACACACACACACACACACACACACACACACACACACACACACACACACACACACACACACACACACACACACACACACACACACACACACACACACACACACACACACACACACACACACACACACACACACACACACACACACACACACACACACACACACACACACACACACACACACACACACACACACACACACACACACACACACACACACACACACACACACACACACACAGTACTTCACATATAGAACTTAACATATAGTACTTCACATATAGTACTTCATATAGAGTACTTCAGACACTGAACTTCACGTAAAGTACTTCACACACAGTACTTCACATGGAGTAGTTTACATGGAGTAGTTTACACAGAGTACTTCACATGGAGTAGTTTACATGGAGTATTTACATACAGTACTTAACACACATAACTTCCCAAATAGTTCTTCACAAACACAGTACTTCATCTATAGTACTTCACACCTAGTACTTCACATGGAGTAGTATACACAGAGTACTTCACATGGAGTAGTTTACATAGAGTACTTCACATGGAGTACTTCACATGGAGTACTTAACATAGAGTACTTCACATGGAGTACTTCACATGGAGTACTTTACATAGAGTACTTCACATTGAGTAATTTACATATAGTACATCACATGGAGTACTTTACATATAGTACTTCACATGGAGTACTTTACATAGAGTACTTCACATGGAGTAGTTTACATAGAGTACTTCACATGGCGTAGCTTACATGGAGTACTTTACATTGAGTAGTTTACATATAGTACTTCACATGGAGTAGTTTACATAGAGTACTTCACATGGAGAACTTTACATGGAGTACTTCACCTGGAGTAGTTTACTTGCAGTACTTAACATGGAGTAGTTTACATAGAGTACTTAACATGGAGTAGTTTACATATAGTACTTCAAATGGAATACTTCACATATAGTACTTCACATGGAATATTTTACATGGAGTACTTCACATATAGTACTTCCCCGTGAGTAGTTCACATGGAGTAGTTTACATAGAGTACTTCACATGGAATACTTCACATATAGTACTTCACATGGAGTACTTTACATATAGTACTTGACATGGAGTTGTTTACATAGAGAACTTCAAACACAGTACTTCGCACACAGTTCTTCACATATAGTACTTCACACAAGGTACTTCGCACACAGTTCACACATATTGTTTCACATACAACACTTCACATATATAACTTCACACACGTTATTTTGCACACAGTTCTTCACATAAAACACTTCACACACAATACTTCACATATAGGACTTAACAACCTGTAGTTCGCACATCGTTCTTTACATATAGTACTTCAAATACAGTAATTCACACATATAACTTCACACACGGCAATAAACATTATAGTACTACACAACGAGTACTTCACACATAATCTACTTCATACACATAACTTCACATACAGCACTTTGCACACAGATATCTGTACACAGATCTTCACACACAGTACTTCACGCAGATTTCTTCCCAGGCTATTCACCGGACTGTTCGGATTAGAGCTACCATGGGCGAAAGCCCTTACCCAGATTTGTCTCACTTAACAGTAGGAGCAGAAGGTGTTAAGAATCTTCTCCGTGACTTGAACACATTTAAGGCTGCCGGTCCTGGCAAAGTGCAGAGTAAACTCTTCAAGATCTTTCTTCTGCCATGGATGAAGGCGAACAAATCGTCGATTTTCTGTTCGACTTCGGTACACACCAGCGACTTCTGTACACAATAAAACGCTATGGCATAAGAGAGTCCGGTCCGTTCATCGCTGGAATAAGAGTTTCCTCTCCAACCGAAGTCAACTGGTAGTTTCAGAAGGTCATTCCTCTGAGTCTTCCCCGTTAATTCCGGGGTTCCACAGGGAGCAGTCTTAGGCCCTGTACTCTTTTTCCTATAAATAACTAACCTCCCTTTAGTGTTTCATCAATCAGTAGGCTCTTTGCTGTTGATAGCCTGGTGAATATCCACTCACGAGTAGATTCATGGCCCTTCAAGAAAATTTAAACCGCCAACAAGACTGGGAAAAGAAATGGATGATGCAATTCAATCTGTGAGGGGATACGCATCACACGTAGGAGAAATTCCGTCCGTCCATCATACATGACCAAGATCTGATTTCAGTAAAATGTTACAAAAACCTGGGTGTTGCAATAACAAACAAATTATACTGGAACACACACAAAGAGGCCACCACAAAGAAACCAAACCCTAGCCTTTCTCGGGAGAAATCTGACAAGCTACCCGCAAGACATATAGACATAGTCATGTGACACATTTGTCAGGACGATATTTGAGTATACCAGTACATGGTGTGATCATCACACCTTGACCAACAAAGCCCTGCTTTCCAGCGCCGTGCATTACAATTCGTGAAATACGAATAGAGGACGATAAATGAACTTGGCTGGTCTACTCAGAACAACGTCGATCCAATGCCAAGCTGGTGATGGTATACCGGATCACATAGGACCGCATTGACATCCCGTCGACCCGTTTGCCAAACGGATGTTCTGAAGCACTCATTGTTGATATCGGCAATACGGCTGTGGAACCAGACACCAGAGCACCGAGTCACAGCTAGCCCAGAGGTCTTCAGAAGGGATCTCGTGTATATCCACTAAGCTTCAATTCCTGTTTTTATAGATTTTAAATTCCTCTTAAATCTACACCTTTGAACGCCGTACAACTATGTTGTACATTCAGCTTGTACGATAACACCATAGAGAACAATGTTGTTCAATACAGGAAAAAGAAGAAGAAGCTGACTCCCTTCTCACAAAGACTATATTTAGCGCATATGTGACAGACGAACTACGGTAGTCACAATGAATGTGGTCAATCATCCGAAAGAATCAGTGATCGAACTTGTGTGCGCACGGATAGACTTCTCGTTAATATAACAAGACAAATATCGATCACGACACGATTTTAAAACCAATGACGTTTAAGAATTGCATTATTCTAAAGTACTTTTGTTTTGGTCAACATTCTTTCGAAAGTCAAACACGACAAGCGTCATTCGTCTTTCACCAATGGGCTTAAAGTGTATGTGGAAAAGCAGCCAGTTGCTTTGAAATACTTTTGTGTAGAGTATGGGTGTGTGAAAGCCATGAAACACATCTGTAGTTGAACTTGCCGCCGTGGTATGACATCAAATAGTGTTGAAAACGGCGTTAAGCCCCAATCAATCAATTCAAGTAGATGATGAACAGGATAGTACATGTTAGGGTCTAACACTATTCGCAAATACAGAATGTCGTTTTGTTATAACGAGAGTTTGAAATTAAATCATGAATTCACCGTGGACTATATCAGTGCGCGACGCGTTTAAAAAAAGCTCCTGGGAAAATTGGCTCTGGAAATTTCGTTATTTCTGATCAGCGTGGTGTGACAATTGCATTACAGCACAATTATGACTGACATTTTTAGACTTGGCAAACTTTTCCCCAGCCTTAACCCCGAACATGGTAAACGTAAATACTGCGTTTTCTTTGAGAACTTTTGGCTAACTATTGTTTATTCGTTTGTTTGAAAGGTGTTTAACACTATTCAACAGTATTTCAGTTATATCACGGCGTGCCCTGGATACCTTACCAGTTATATCACGGCGTGCACTGGATACCTTACCAGTTATATCACGGCGTGCCCTGGATACCTTACCAGTTATATCACGGCGTGCCCTGGATACCTTACCAGTTATATCACGGCGTGCCCTGGATACCTTACCAGTTATATCACGGCGTGCCCTGGATACCTTACCAGTTATATTACGGCGTGCCCTGGATACCTTACCAGTTATATCACGGCGTGCCCTGGATACCTTACCAGTTATATCACGGCGTGCCCTGGATACCTTACCAGTTATATTACGGCGTGCCCTGAATACCTTACCAGTTATATTATGGCGTGCCCTGAAAATCTTACCAGTTATATTATGGCGTGCCCTGGATACCTTACCAGTTATATTATGGCGTGCACTTGATACATTACCAGTTATATAATGGCGTGCCCTGGATACCTTACCAGTTATATTATGGCGTGCCCTGAACAATCTTACCAGTTATATTATGGCGTGCCCTGGATACCTTACCAGTTATATTATGGCGTGCACTGGATACATTACCAGTTATATTATGGCGTGCACTTGATACCTTACCAGTTATATTATGGCGTGCCATGAAAATCTTACCAGTTATATTATGGCGTGTCCTGGATACCTTACCAGTTATATTATGGCGTACACTTGATACATTACCAGTTATATAATGACGTGCCCTGGATACCTTACCAGTTATATTATTGCGTGCCCTGAAAATCTTACCAGTTATATTATGGCGTGCGCTGGATACCTTACCAGTTATTTCACGGCGTGCCCTGGATACCTTACCAGTTATATTACAGCGTGCCCTGGATACCTTACCAATTATATTACAGCGTGCCCTGGATACCTTACCAGTTATATCACGGCGTGCCCTGGATACCTTACCAGTTATATTATGGCGTTCCCTGGATACCTTACCAGTTATATTATGGCGTGCCCTGAAAATCTTACCAGTTATATTATGGCGTGCCCTGGATACCTTACCAGTTATATTATGGCGTGCACTTGATACATTACCAGTTATATAATGGCGTGCCCTGGATACCTTACCAGTAATATTATGCGTGCCCTGAACAATCTTACCAGTTATATTATGGCGTGCCCTGGATACCTTACCAGTTATATTATGGCGTGCACTGGATACATTACCAGTTATATTATGGCGTGCACTTGATACCTTACCAGTTATATTATGGCGTGCCCTGAAAATCTTACCAGTTATATTATGGCGTGCCCTTATATTATGGCGTGCACTTGATACATTACCAGTTATATAATGGCGTGCCCTGGATACCTTACCAGTTATATTATGGCGTGCCCTGAAAATCTTACCAGTTATATTATGGCGTGCCCTGGATACCTTACCAGTTATTTCACGGCGTGCCCTGGATACCTTACCAGTTATATTACAGCGTGCCCTGGATACCTTACCAGTTATATTAAAGCGTGCCCTGGATACCTTACCAGTTATATCACGACGTTCCCTGGATACCTTACCAGTTATATCACGGCGTTCCCTGGATACCTTACCAGTTATATCACGGCGTTCCCTGGATACCTTACCAGTTATACCGGTATTATATATGATGACTTCGATGTATTAGTCTGTTATGCTATCCCTGCAACCATGATCACCGGGGTACTACTTATTTTAAAGTCTTTCGTATGACCGGACGGAGGATTGAACTCTGTTCTCCCTCTCCAACAGAGGACACTTTAATCACTATACGCCGTGTAGACTTTAAATCGTGTGTATAGATTATGTTTGATTTAGTAGTCATTGTGAGAACATTACCTATACGCTCACACGGAGAGTCAATTCTGTTTTATTCTCTGCGTGAAATGTCATTATGAAGCCGAGCACCAGTAGCTCAGTTGGTAGAGCCGCGGGCTGTCAATCCAGGATAGGTGAGTTCGAACACCAGTCTGTAAAACATTTTCTCCGACGTTAGACAACAGTCAATGTGACAAGTATCATTCGTCTTCCAACAATTGATTAACAGTCTATTAAAACAAAAAGGAGCCAGTTGCTTGGAAATTACGCGTAATTCTTGTGTATTTTCTGAAGAGAGTGAGTGTGACCTTTTCTTGTGGTAAAACACTTGATTTTTTGTTGATTTTGAGAATTGGACATAGCTTCTTCATATTTTGTTGGATTAATTTCATTTTTTTAATTTCTGGTATTTCTGAACTTTGCGTTTTGCTCCAATATATTTTTTTGAATTTCTTGTAATTTTAAACTTTGCGCATTATTTTTTATTTAATTTTTAAATTTCTTGAATTTTTGAATTTTGCGTTCGACTCAATTTTTTTTTAAATTTCTTGTATTTTTGAACTTAAAGTTTTGTTATTTTACTTTATGTCTTTTACACTTGCATTGATAGTCAAAGCAGGGGACAGCGAGACATTCAATTACGCGTAATTCTTGTGTATTTTTTGTATTTGTCAATAAAACCACACAAATACAGTTTGAGATTTAAATCGACATGCAATAAAAAGCTATTTAACCCTTTCCATGTCTGAAGCAACAATGAAAACCTTTAAAAGTTTAAAACATTGAGAAACGGTTAAATTGCTGAAGACATGAACTTCCTCCTTTTTAATAATAATTATAATAAATATTTCACATATGTTAAAATTTATCCTCATATGTTTATAAAGTAGACCACACTTGAAACAACATATCAGCTAAATTGCTTATTTAAATCATCGATGCATAGAGTATATGTGTGGCGCAAGAAAAATGCCAGTCGCGAGTCCCATTTCTATTTAAGAGGTGGCAAGTATGACATTAATTGGGTGCGAAAGACCAGATTTTCTTTATTTCTAAAACTATTGTTTAACAGAGTTTGTTCTTATCTTTATTTGTTTCAAGCCAAATAAACATTTAATATCACATATATTTAATCATTTGAGTGTGCTATAAGCTATCTGTCTGTAATATTAGGTGTTTGAGCATTCTGTCGAAATGTTGAACTCCTATCAAGATCGAGTCGTTGTGACATCAAAGAAAGATAATAAAATATCAGGCAAAGCATGTGCATGTTTTATTCCACTGCATTCGAGAGAAAGAAAGCATTTCTATATTATCTTTTTTTCTCCTACATTAGACCCATGCACTCGTTTCGTGACGTTGAGAAATCAATTTTCCGAGCGACATTTTGTGTCTGCATAACTCGTCACTTTTCTAAGTTTACATTTTTCTTCCGGTTACTTTCCTTTATATTTTGGCAGTATGAAACTAGGTCACGAACTGAGGAAAAAGCGTTTTGACCGATAAACAGGCATATATTTGAGACATATTTTCACAATTTCCAATTTTTGTTTATGTTACCAGTTTATGTTGATACTTATCTAAAATAAAACAATATTTTGACCACTCGCTTCTTCATATCGAAATGCACATGCGCGAAAATCGATGTTAAAGGTCACTATATTTAGCTTAGAAACAGTTCCTATTTTAGATATACATAGATTAACATTATTAAATGAATTATACACCAATCAAGACATCTCTTTGAACATGAAAATAACATTTAGTAACCTAAAATTGCTATTAAAAGGAGAATTCGAGGTGATTTTTATCTCGATATTGACGCATAACAGTCTGCAGTAAGTCTAGCACAGACTCTTTTGTCTTCGTAAATAAGACAAAAAAAAACAAAAAACATGAATGCGAGTCAAAATAAAGAAACTGCAAATACTTAAAACATCGGATTATTTATTTTATTTTAGATGTGTCATAACTAAGTGTTTTTAAATAAAAACAATTGTAATATGTTCAAGACATTTAAATTTGTTTTTTACTTATAATAACTCCAATGTCATTTCCTATTAAAAATAAAAGTCGCGGGCTTCTGCCCGGCGATTAATAATACTAGCTTGTTAGGCAGCCAGCCATTGTATCGACATGGTTTAGCGTTTGCCTTCTGACCACGAGATCCAAAGTTCGAGCCCAATTAAGATCGGGCATTTTTCGACTTTAACTCTGTTAGTATTCTGTGCTATTTGCATCCTCCAATTGCTTGTATTCAGAGTATTTCTTTGATTACTCTGTTTGTATTATGTTCTATTAGTTTTTGTTTTGTTCATTAATTTGTTGGTATTCTGCGCTTTTAGTTTTTTTTGTTTTGTTCATTAATCTGTCGGTATTATTTTCTATTAGTTTTTGTTTTGTTCATTAATTTGTTGGTATTCTGTGCTTTTAGTTTTTGTTTTGTTCATTAATCTGTCGGTATTATTTTCTATTTGTTTTTGTTTTGTTCATTAATCTGTTGGTATTCTGTGCTATTAGTTTTTGTTTTGTTCATTAATCTGTCGGTATTATGTTCTATTAGTTTTTATTTTGAATTATTGATATTCTGTGCTATTAGTTTTTGTTTTGTTCATATATCTGATGGTATTCTGTGCTATTACACTATGTATTCGATTTATCAGAAGTTCGAGATAAACTATGTATTCGTATTATCAGATGTTTGAGTTAAACTCTGTATTTGTATTATCAAATGTTCGAGTTAAACTATGTATACGTATTATCAGATGTTTGAGTTTAACTCTGTATTCGTATTATCAGATGTTTCAGTTAAACTCTGTATTTGAATTATCAGATGTTCGAGTTAAACTATGTATTCGTATTATCACATGTTCGAGTTAGACTCCATACTCGTATTATTAGATGTTTGAGGTAAACTCTGTATTCGTATTATCAGATGTTCAAGTTAAACTATGTATTCGTATTATCAGATGTATTCGTATTCTGTGCTATTTGCATTCTTCACCTGTTTATTTTTCTGGACACATTTGTTTTAAATAATTATACCATGCAACATAAAATTCGCCAATCGGAGTTGTGGAAAAGAAACTCTGTATTCGTACAGAGATGTTCGAGTTAAACGATGTATTCGTATTATCAGATGTTTGAGTTAAACTATGTATTCGTATTATCAGATGTTTGAGTTACCACGAATCCTCTGTACCATGACCGCTAGAATAGACGAACCACTTTGTAAGAATCACAGAAGTAACTATACCGTTAGAGTCACGGACAAAACAATAATTACCATACCGTTAGAGTCACAGAAGTAACAACTGTTACCATACCGCTACAGTCACAGAAGTAACAACTGTTACTATACCGTTAGAGTCACAGAAGTAACAACTGTTACCATACCGCTAGAGTCACGGAAATAACAACTGTTACTATACCGTTAGAGTCACAGAAGTAACAACTGTTACCATACCGTTAGAGTCACAGAAGTAACAACTGTTACTATCCCGTTAGTGTCACAGAAGTAACAATTGTTACCATACCGTTAGAGTCACAGAAGTAACAACTGTTACTATACCTTTAGAGTCACAGAAGTAACAACTGTTACTATACCGTTAGAGTCTAAGAAGTAACAACTGTTACCATACCGTTAGTGTCACAGAAGTAACAACTGTTACTATACCGTTAGTGTCACAGAAGTAACAACTATTACTATACCGTTAGAGTCACAGAAGTAACAACTGTTACTATGCCGTTAGTGTCACAGAAGTAACAACTGTTACTATACCGTTAGAGTCACAGAAGTAACAACTGTTACTATACCGTTAGAGTCACAGAAGTAACAACTGTTACCATACCGTTAGTGTCACAGAAGTAACAACTGTTACTATACCGTTAGAGTCACAGAAGTAACAACTGTTACTATACCGTTAGAGTCACAGAAGTAACAACTGTTACCATACCGTTAGGTGTCACAGAAGTAACAACTGTTACTATACCGTTAGTGTCACAGAAGTAACAACTGTTACCATACCGTTAGTGTCACAGAAGTAACAACTGTTACTATACCGTTAGTGTCACAGAAGTAACAACTATTACTATACCGTTACAGTCACAGAAGTAACAACTGTTACTATACCGTTAGTGTCACAGAAGTAACAACTGTTACTATACCGTTAGAGTCACAGAAGAAACAACTGTTACTATACCGTTAGAGTCACAGAAGTAACAACTGTTACCATACCGTTAGAGTCACAGATGTAACAACTGTTACCATACCGTTAGAGTCACAGAAGTAACAACTGTTACCATACCGTTAGAGTCACAGAAGTAACAACTGTTACTATACCGTTAGTGTCACAGAAGTAACAACTGTTACCATACCGTTAGAGTCACAGAAGTAACAACTGTTACTATACCGTTGGAGTCACGGATAGAACAATAGTTATCATATCGTTAGAGTCGCAGAAGTAACAATTGTTACTATACCGCTAGAGTTACAGAAGTAACAACTGTTACCATACCGTTAGAGTAACAAAATTAACAACTGTTACCATACCGTTAGAGTATACCAACTGTTACTATACCGTTAGTGTCACAGAAGTAACAACTGTAATCATACCTTTAGAGTAACAGAAGTACATGTACCAACTGTTACTATACCGATATAGTCACAGAAGTAACAACTGTTACTATACCGTTAGAGTCACAGGTGTTACCATACCGTTAGAGTATACCAACTGTTACTATACCGTTAGTGTCACAGAAGTAACAACTGTTACCATACCGTTAGAGTAACAGAAGTAACAACTGTAATCATACCTTTAGAGTAACAGAAGTAACAACTGTTACTATACCTTTAGAGTAACAGAAGTACCAACTGTTACCATACCTTTAGAGTAACAGAAGTAACAACTGTTACCATACCGTTAGAGTAACATAAGTAACAACTGTTACTATACCTTTAGAGTAACATAAGTAACAACTGTTACCATACCGTTAGAGTAACAGAAGTAACAACTGTTACTATACATTTAGAGTAACAGAAGTACCAACTGTTACTATACCGTTATAGTCACAGAAGTAACAACTGTTACTATACCGTTAGAGTCACAGAAGTAACAACTGTTACTATCCCGTTAGTGTCACAGAAGTAACAATTGTTACCAGACCGTTAGAGTCACAGATGTAACAACTGTTACTATACTGTTAGAGTCACAGAAGTAACAACTGTTACTAAACATTAGAGTCACAGAAGTAACAACTGTTACTAAACATTTGAGTCACAGAAGTAATAACTGTTCCTATACCGTTAAAATCACTGAAGTAACAACTGTTGCTATACCGTTAGAGTCACAGAAGTAACAACTGTTACTATACCGTTAGAGTCACGGAAACATCAACTGTTACTATACACGGAAAAACAACAACAGTTCCTTTCATGTTATAGTCAGTGAAAAAACAACTGTTCCTATCATGTTATAGTCAGTGACAGTACAACAGTTTCTATATCGTTAGAGTCACAGAGAAAACAACATATCATATCATGTTAGAGTCACTGAAAGAACAATATTCTTAAATTATCATGGGAACGTGCTAGGCATGTTTGTACTTTTACAACATGATATCGAACGATGCAACCAGCGATTTATTCTCTTCAATCGGAAATCTCGACACTCACAGCTTTTATATATCGTTTATTTCATTAGTTTATCTCACCTGTTATAATACTGAAATATTTGGTTAGCTTTATTTTGATTGGCTGATGCAAAAATCTATCTGAGGCGATCAGTATGTAACAGTGATCCGATCTATATATATATACGAGCGAGCGATGTTTAGGTCTGGGTTAATTGGTATTTGACTAACAGGCACTTAGCCTAGGTAAAGAAAGCTCATGCTGGTCTAGACTAAACTGTTTACACGTTTCGCCATCATCTGCAATCTGGAAATATTGAAACATTTATTTCCAAAACAAGTTGAAAACATTTCCTAAAAAAAGAGATATTTTTTCGCAACTTTTATCCCTTTTTTCTTTTCTTTTTAACTTCGCCGGCTGCATAAACGAGAACTAGTTTCAGTATTAGGGGAAGATTACTCAACGTTTTTGAATAGTGCGGCTCACATTTAGCATGCAAACGCTTTCGACGAGTATTTAAATCACCCTGACATTTTCTTTGTTTCGGGAAAGGTCCCCAAAGACTGTTTTTTATCAACTAATGTAACATTTGATAGCATTTGGAGGGGTAAAATATGAGTCGCGTCAGGCAAATGATGGTCTTATTGTATCTGTGTACAGCTTAGACTCAGATGATCATTCGCTCCGTCTTAGTAGAGTATTATGTTATATCAACCGAAAACCATATTCTGACAAAAAACTGAAATAAAAGTCCTAGTATTTGCACACCAATAATTCTAAGAATGATGTCAAATCGGAGAGAAATTTAAACCTTAAATTGGAGGGACTTTAGGACCCCAAATCGGAGAGACATTGAGACCCCAAAATCGGGGAGACATTACGACCCCAAAATCGGAGAGACATTAAGACCCCAAAATCGGAGACATTGAGACCCCAAAATCGGAGAGACATTAGGACCCCAAAATCGAACAGACATTAAGACCCAAAAATCGGAGAGACATTGAGACCCCAAAATCGGAGAGACATTAGGACCCCAAAATCGGACAGACATTAAGACCTCAAAATCGGACAGACATTGAGACCCCAAAATCGGAAAGACATTGAGACCCAAAATCGGAGGGACATTGATATCCCAAAATCGAAGTGACATTAGGACCCCAAAATCGGAGAGACATTGAGACCCAAAATCAGAGAGACATTAGGACCCCTAAATCGGAGAGACATTGAGACACCAAATCGGAGAGACATTGAGACCCCAAAATCGGGGAGACATTACGACCCCAAAATCGGAGAGACATTAAGACCCCAAAATCGGAGACATTGAGACCCCAAAATCGGAGAGACATTAGGACCCCAAAATCGAACAGACATTAAGACCCAAAAATCGGAGAGACATTGAGACCCCAAAATCGGAGAGACATTAGGACCCCAAAATCGGACAGACATTAAGACCTCAAAATCGGACAGACATTGAGACCCCAAAATCGGAAAGACATTGAGACCCAAAATCGGAGGGACATTGATATCCCAAAATCGAAGTGACATTAGGACCCCAAAATCGGAGAGACATTGAGACCCAAAATCAGAGAGACATTAGGACCCCTAAATCGGAGAGACATTGAGACACCAAATCGGAGAGACATTGAGACCCAAAATCGGAGAGACATTGATACTCCAAAACGGAGGGATATTAATATCCCAAATCGGAGATATATTGAAACCCCCAAATCGGAGGGACATTGAGACCCTTAAATCGGAGAGACATTGAGACCCAAATCGAGGGTAATTGAGACCTCAAATCGGAGGTTAATTGAGACCCCAATCGGAGATTCATTGAGACCCTAAAATCGGAGAGAAACTGAGACACCAAAACGGAGGGACATAAAGACATCAAATCGGAGGGACATAAAGATCTCAAATCGGAGGGACATAAAGACACCAAATCGGATGGACATAAAGACACCAAATCGAAAGGCATAAAGACCCCAATCGGATGGACATAAAGACGCAAATCGGAGGGACATAAAGACACCAAATCGGAGGGACATAAATACCCCAAATCGGAGGGACATAAAGACACCAAATCGGAGGGACATAAAGACACCAAATCGGAGGGACATAAAGACCCAAAATCGGAGAGACATTGAGATCCAAAATCGGAGAGACATTGAGATCTCAAAATCGGAGAGACATTGAGATCTCAAATCGGAATGACATTGAGACTCCAAAACGGAGGGATATTAATATCCCAAATCGGAGAGATATTTAAACCCCCAAATCGGAGGGACATTGAGACCCTTAAATCGGAGAGACATTCAGACCCCAAATCGGAGGGAAATTTAGACCTCGAATCGGAGGGTAATTGAGACCCCAAATCGGAGATTCATTGAGACCCTGAACTCGAAGAGAAACTGAGACACCAAATCGGAGTGACATAAATACCACAAATCGGAGGGACATAAAGATCTCAAATCGGAGGGACATAAAGACACCAAATCGAAGGGATATAAAGACCCCAAATCGGAGGGACATAAAGACACCAAATCGGAGGGACATAAAGACGCAAATCGGAGGGACATAAAGACACCAAATCGAAGGGACATAAAGACCTCAAATCGGAGGGACATAAATACCCCAAATCGGAGGCACATAAAGACCCCAAATCGGAGGGACACAAAGACCCCAAATCGGAGGGACATAAAGACACCAAATCGGAGGGACATAAAGACCTCAAATCGGAGGGACATCAAGACCCCAAATCGGAGGGACATAAATACACCAAATCGGAGGGCAATAAAGTCACCAAATCAGAGGGACATAAAGACACCAAATCAGAGGGACATACAAACACCAAGTCGGAGGGACATAAAGACACACAATCGGAGGGCCATAAAGACACAAAATCGGAGGGACATAAAGACACAAAATCGGAGGGACAAAAAGACCCCAAATCGGAGGGACATCAAGACCCTGAACTCGAAGAGAAACTGAGACACCAAATCGGAGTGACATAAATACCACAAATCGGAGGGACATAAAGATCTCAAATCGGAGGGACATAAATACACCAAATCGAAGGGACATAAAGACCCCAAATCGGAGGGACATAAAGACACCAAATCGGAGGGACATAAAGACACCAAATTGGAGGGACATAAAGACACCAAATCGGAGGGACATAAAGACACCAAATCGGAGGGACATAAATACACCAAATCGGAGGGACATAAATACACCAAATCGGAGGGACATAAAGACACCAAATCGGCGGGACAGAAAGACAACAAATCGGAGGGACATAAATACACCAAATTGGAGGGACATAAAGACAACGAATCGGAGGGACATAAATACACCAAATTGGAGGGACATAAAGACACCAAATCGGAGGGACATAAAGACACCAAGTCGGAGGGACATAAAGACAACGAATCGGAGGGACATAAATACACCAAATTGGAGGGACATAAAGACACCAAATCGGAGGGACATAAATACACCAAATTGGAGGGACATAAAGACACCAAGTCGGAGGGACATAAAGACACCAAGTTGGAGGGACATAAAGACAACAAATCGGATTCCGCCGCTCATATATTTTCAAAAATTGTATTTTCTTCTTTTAATTCCACGATAAACTCCTATCCTGATGTACGCCACTTAAAACAGCATTTGAGTTTTTATTTAGTGGCACTTAAAACATGATTTAGGTGTTTTGTTTAGCGGGACTTAAAACAGCATTTAGTTTTATTGTTTAGCGGTTTTTAACGAATTATTTTTTCTCAAAAAATAATACAGTTAACGCGATCGTATTTGTTTCCGGAAGTCACGGTTAAACTACACTTCCGCTTAGAATACACATTCGCTGCACCTAAATAGTCCTAGTATTTTTTCGATATTAAAATGACTTCTACGTGTTATTTCAATACAGTGAAGTCATAATTATACTATCAAATCATCATAGATAATCAATTTTCTAGAAAATATCAAATTAACAGTACGCGCATATATATTTCATTTGTCGGCAGGTACGTATAAGGCACGAGTATGAATTTTAGTCGTATGCCCATTCACTAGAAGTCGACCCCACGCTGTATAGAACAATGTTAATCTCACAAATATGCCACTACGCAGAGCTCAGTGAAATAGTCAGTGTGCATTTTAAACGCTCGCATCGCCGTTGTTTCTCCTTTTTCCAACATGATAACGATGATCAAAGGGGCTTTCTAATTATAGATCATGGTTTACATACGCGCGCATTCAGTTAGCTTAATATATATACGAAAGTAACGCTCCTACGTTGTATCAAAGTACCGTGGTGTAATGGATAGCGTGTAGAACTACTAATCATGGACTATTTATGGACGCGAGTTCGAGTCCCAATAGGAACTGTTCTTTTTTCTTTTTTTTTTAATTCTTATTTTATGCGATTTGTTAAACATTATAGATTTATAATAATTAATTCACTCACATGAAACATCCTGGATCCGCCCCTGGTGACGAAAACAAATCGAACTAAAAATGTAAATCTCACAAATATGCCATGGGTGTTTTGACAGACTTTACTCAGAGCTCAGTGAAAGAGTTAGTGTGCATGTTAAACGCTCGCATCGCCGTTGAAATGCTACATTTACTAAAACTGTCAACTGATAAAAATAAAATAGACTAAATTGTGCAATAGCATGATCAATTGCATTCATAAATTAGATTTTACAATACATGTTCAAAATAATTCGTTACCAGTACTTTCTGTACTTTGATTTAACAGCTTTTAGGTTTATTGTTTAGCGGCACTTAAAACAGCATTAAGACTTATTCTTTAGACGCACTTAAAACAGCATTTAGGTTTATTGTTTAGCGGTACTTAAAACAGCTTTTGAGTTTATTGTTGTTTAGCGGCATTTAAAAATTGTAAGTGCTAGGCTGCATCAAATTAACCCTTATCCCACTGTACGCATAAGGAAAGTTATTTATAGATCACACTTTTTACGTCCATAGATACCTTCATTTTCCACGTAATAGCTGTTAGCGTCTCAACATATTGTTTAAGTCACATTGGCGGACAATGTAGAGACAAAGTAAGGCTTCTTGGTTTACATAGTTCGCTTACAATAATACCAATGTACTCCAATAATACATGATAACTTATTAAAAAGCAAAAGCCTGAGATCAGTTGCGGAAATTCAGCTGAATCCGACATAAACGACAATTCCAGTAATACAGGCACAAGCGTTTTTTTCAATAATTAAATTAATTTTTCCCACGATTGGGTGAAACATTCATGTACTGTGTTTCACTGGAGACAAGATTGGGTGAAACATTCATGTACAGTGTTTCACTGGAGACCAGATTGGGTGACACAATCAAGTACAGTGTTTCACTGTAGACTATATAGGGTGAAACAATCATATACAGTGTTTCACTTGAGACAAAATGGGCTGAAACAATCAGGTACAGTGTTTCACTGGAAACCAGATGGGGTGAAACAATCAGGTACAGTGTTTTACTGGAGACAAGAAGGGCTGAAACAATCCGGTACAGTGTTTCACTGGAGACCAGATTGGGTGAAATAATCAGGTACAGTGTTTCACATGAAACAAGAAGGGCTGAAACAATCAGGTACAGTGTTTCACATGAGACAAGAAGGGCTGAAACAATCCGGTACAGTGTTTCACTGGAGACCAGATTGGGTGAAATAATCAGGTACAGTGTTTCACATGAAACCTGAAGGGCTGAAACAATCAGGTACAGTGTTTCACATGAGACAAGAAGGGCTGAAACAATCCGGTACAGTGTTTCACTGGAGACCAGATTGGGTGAAATAATCAGGTACAGTGTTTCACATGAGACAAGAAGGGCTGAAACAATCCGGTACAGTGTTTCACATGAGACAAG
This sequence comes from Serripes groenlandicus, assembly GCA_031761405.1. Lineage (NCBI taxonomy): Eukaryota > Metazoa > Mollusca > Bivalvia > Cardiida > Cardiidae > Serripes > Serripes groenlandicus. The sequence goes on along the minus strand of JASEVX010000002.1, from coordinate 150,481,544 downwards.
AAGGGCTGAAACAATCAGGTACAGTGTTTCACATGAGACAAGAAGGGCTGAAACAATCAGGTACAGTGTTTCACATGAGACAAGAAGGGCTGAAACAATCAGGTACAGTGTTTCACATGAGACAAGAAGGGCTGAAACAATCCGGTACAGTGTTTCACATGAGACAAGAAGGGCTGAAACAATCAGGTACAGTGGTTCACATGAGACAAGAAGGGCTGAAACAATCAGGTACAGTGTTTCACATGAGACAAGAAGGGCTGAAACAATCAGGTACAGTGTTTCACATGAGACAAGAAGGGCTGAAACAATCCGGTACAGTGTTTCACATGTGACAAGAAGGGCTGAAACAATCCGGTACAGTGTTTCACATGAGACAAGAAGGGCTGAAACAATCCGGTACAGTGTTTCACATGAGACAAGAAGGGCTGAAACAATCAGGTACAGTGTTTCACATGAGACAAGAAGGGCTGAAACAATCAGGTACAGTGTTTCACATGAGACAAGAAGGGCTGAAACAATCAGGTACAGTGGTTCACATGAGACAAGAAGGGCTGAAACAATCAGGTACAGTGTTTCACATGAGACAAGAAGGGCTGAAACAATCAGGTACAGTGTTTCACATGAGACAAGAAGGGCTGAAACAATCCGGTACAGTGTTTCACATGTGACAAGAAGGGCTGAAACAATCCGGTACAGTGTTTCACATGAGACAAGAAGGGCTGAAACAATCCGGTACAGTGTTTCACATGAGACAAGAAGGGCTGAAACAATCAGGTACAGTGTTTCACATGAGACAAGAAGGGCTGAAACAATCCGGTACAGTGTTTCACATGAGACAAGAAGGGCTGAAACAATCAGGTACAGTGGTTCACATGAGACAAGAAGGGCTGAAACAATCAGGTAGTGTTTCACATGAGACAAGAAGGGCTGAAACAATCAGGTACAGTGTTTCACATGAGACAAGAAGGGCTGAAACAATCAGGTACAGTGTTTCACTGGAGACCAGATTGGGTGAAATAATCAGGTACAGTGTTTCACATGAGACAAGAAGGGCTGAAACAATCAGGTACAGTGGTTCACATGAGACAAGAAGGGCTGAAACAATCCGGTACAGTGTTTCACATGTGACAAGAAGGGCTGAAACAATCAGGTACAGTGTTTCACATGAGACAAGAAGGGCTGAAACAATCCGGTACAGTGTTTCACTGGAGACCAGATTGGGTGAAATAATCAGGTACAGTGTTTCACATGAGACAAGAAGGGCTGAAACAATCAGGTACAGTGGTTCACATGAGACAAGATGGGCTGAAACAATCAGGTACAGTGTTTCACATGAGACAAGAAGGGCTGAAACAATCAGGTACAGTGTTTCACATGAGACAAGAAGGGCTGAAACAATCCGGTACAGTGTTTCACTGGAGACCAGATTGGGTGAAATAATCAGGTACAGTGTTTCACATGAGACAAGAAGGGCTGAAACATTCAGGTACAGTGTTTCACTGGAGACAAGATGGGCTGAAACAATCAGGTACAGTGTTTCACTGGAGACAAGATGGGTGAAATAATCAGGTACAGAGTTTCACTGGATACCAGATTGGGTGAAATAATCAGGTACAGTGTTTCACTGGAGACAAGATGGGGTGAAACAACCATGAACAGTGTTTCACTGGAGACAAAATGGGGTGAAACAATCAGGTACAATATTTTACTGGAGACCAGATTGGGTGAAATAATCAGGTACAGTGTTTCACTGGAGACAAGATGGGGTGAAACAGTCAGGTACAATATTTCACTGGAGACCAGATTGTTTGAAACAATCAGGTACAGTGTTTCACTGGAAACAAGATGGGGTGACTCATTCATGTACAGTGTTTCACTGGAGACAAGATTGTGTGAAACATTCATGTACATTGTTTCACTGGAGCTCAGATTGGGTGACACAATCAAGAACAGTGTTTCACTGTAGACTATATAGGTTGAAACAATCATATACAGTGTTTCACTTGAGACAAAATGGGATGAAACAATCATGTAAAATGTTTCACTGGAGACCCAATAAATGGTTTATTTGTATGGTATGTGTAGGCCGTGTTCAGCTATATTTCATTTGTATGGTATTGTACGCCGTTTGCATGTGTTCAGCAATATTTTTATTTCATTGAACGCTGTGTTCAGCAATATTTCTTTTGCATGGTTTGTGCAACGTGTTCAGCAATGTTTGTATGGTTGTCTACGCCTTGTTCAGCAATGTTTCTATGGTTTTGTACGCCACGCTAAGCAATGATTGTATAGTATTTTACACCGCGTTTAAAATGTGTGTATGGTATTGTACACAGTGTTCAGCATTGTTTGTATGGTATTGTACAGCGTGTTCAGCATTGTTTGTATGATATTGTACACCGTGTTCAGCATTGTTTGTAAGATATTGTACAGGAGTTCAGCATTGTTTGTATGATATTGTACAGCGTGTTCAGAATTGTTTGTATGATATTGTACAGCGTGTTCAGCATTGTTTGTATGGTATTGTACAGCGTGTTCAGCATTGTTTGTATGATATTGTACAACGTGTTCAGCATTGTTTGTATGATATTGTACAGCGTGTTCAGCATTGTTTGTATGATATTGTACACCGTGTTCAGCATTGTTTGTATGATATTGTACACCGTGTTCAGCATTGTTTGTATGATATTGTACAGCGTGTTCAGCATTGTTTGTATGATATTGTACACAGTGTTCAGCATTGTTTGTATTGTATTGTACGCCATGTTCAGCAATGTTTGTATTGTATTGTACGCCGTGTTCAGTAATGTTTGTATGCCGTGTTCAGCAATGTTTGTATGGTATTGTACACCTGTTCAGCAATTCTTTGTATGGTATTGTACGCCGCGTTCAGCAATTGTTTTTATGGTATTTTTACGCCATGTTCAGCAATGTTTGTATGGTATTCTACACTGTGTTCAGCAATTGTTTGTATGGTATCATACGCCATGTTCAGCTATGTGTGTATGGTATTGTACACCGTGTTCAGTAATTGATTGTATGGTATTGTACACCGTGTTCAGCAATTGTTTGTATAGTATTGTACGCCGTGTTCAGTAATGTGTGTATGGTATTGTATGCCGTGTTCAGCAATGTTTGTATGGTATTGTACACCGTGTTCAGCAATGTTTGTATGGTATTGTACACCGTGTTCAGCAATGTTTGTATGGTATTGTACACCGTGTTCAGCAATGTTTGTATTGTATTGTACGCCGTGTTCAGCAATGTGTGTATGGAATTGTACGCCGTGTTCAGCAATGTTTGTATGGTATTGTACACCGTGTTCAATAATGTGTGTATGGTATTGTATGCCGTGTTCAGCAATGTTTGTATGGTATTGTACGCCGTGTGCAGCAATGTTTGTATGGTATTGTATGCCGTGTTCAGTAATGTTTGTATGGTATTGTACACCGTGTTCAGTAATCTTTGTATGGTTTTGTACACTGTGTTCAGCAATCGTTTGTATGGTATCATACGCCATGTTCAGCTATGTGTGTATGGTATTGTACACCGTGTTCAGTAATTGTTTGTATGGTATTTTACACCGTGTTCAGTAATGTTTGTATGGTATTATACACCGTGTTCAGTACTTTTTGTATGGTATTGTACACCGTGTTCAGCAATGTTTGTATGGTATTGTATGCCGTGTTCAGCAATGTTTGTATGGTATTGTACACCGTATTCAGTAATCTTTGTATGGTATTGTACGCCGTGTTCAGCAATTGTTGTATGGTACTGTACGCCGTGTTCAGCAATGTTTGTATGGTATTGTACGGCGTGTTCAGCAATGTTTGCATGGTATTGTACACCGTGTTCAGTAATGTTTGTATTGTATTTTACGCCGTGCTCAGCAATGTTTGTATTGTATTGTACGCCGTGTTCAGTAATGTTTGTATTGTAGTGTACGCCGTGTTCAGTAATGTTTGTATTGTATTGTATGCTGTGTTCAACAATGTTTGTATGTTATTGTACACCGTGTTCAGCAATGTTTGTATGGTATTGTACATCGTGTTCAGCAATGTTTGTATGGTATTATACGCCGTGTTCAGCAATGTTTGTATTGTATTGTACGCCGTGTTCAGTAATGTGTGTATGGTATTGTATGCCGTGTTCAGCAATGTTTGTATGGTATTGTATGCCGTGTTCAGCAATGTTTGTATGGTATTGTACACCGTGTTCAGCAATGTTTGTATGGTATTGTACACCGTGTTCAGTAATGTGTGTATGGTATCGTATGCCGTGTTAATCATTGTTTGTATGTTATTGTACACCGTGTTCAGCAATGTTTGTATGGTATTGTACACCGTGTTCAGCAATGTTTGTATGGTATTGTACGCCGTGTTCACTAATGTTTGTATGGTAGTGTACACCCTGCTAAGCAATGTTTGTACTGTATTGTACACTGTGTTCAGCAATGTTTTTATTGTATTGTACACCGTGTTCAGTAATGTTTGTATGGTATTGTACGCCGTGTTCAGCAATGTTTGTATGGTATTGTACGCCATGCTCATCAATGTGTTATGGTATTTTTATGCCATGTTTCAGCAATTTGTAGTATTGTACGCCATGTTCAGCCATGTTTGTATGGTATTGTACACTGTGTTCAGCAATTGTTTGTATGGTATTGTAAGCCGTGTTCAGCAATGTTTGTATGGTATTGTACACCGTGTTCAGCAATGTTTGTATGGTATTGTACGCCGTGTTCAGTATTGTGTGTATGGTATTGTATGCCGTGTTCAGCAATGTTTGTATGGTATTGTACACCGTGTTCAGCAATGTTTGTATGGTATTGTACACCGTGTTCAGCAATGTTTGTATGGTATTGTCTGCCGTGTTCAGCAATGTTTGTATGGTATTGTACACCGTGTTCAGCAATGTTTGTATGGTATTGTACGCCGTGTTCAGCAATGTTTGTATTGTATTGTACGCCGTGTTCAGTAATGTGTGTATGGTATTGTATGCCGTGTTCAGCAATGTTTGTATTGTATTGTACGCCGTGTTCAGTAATGTGTGTATGGTATTGTATGCTGTGTTCAGCAATGTTTGTATGGTATTGTACACCGTGTTCAGCAATGTTTGTATGGTATTGTACACCGTGTTCAGCAATGTTTGTATGGTATTGTACGCCGTGTTCACTAATGTTTGTATGGTATTGTGCACCCTGCTGAGCAATGTTTGTACTGTATTGTACACTGTGTTCAGCAATGTTTGTACTGTATTGTACACTGTGTTCAGCAATGTTTGTATTGTATTGTACACCGTGTTCAGTAATGTTTTTATGGTATTGTACACCGTGTTCAGCAATGTTTGTATGGTATTGTATGCCGTGTTCAGCAATGTTTGTATGGTATTTTACACCGTGTTCAGCAATGTTTGTATGGTATTGTACACCGTGTTCAGCAATGTTTGTATGGTATTGTACACCGTGTTCAGCAATGTTTGTATTGTATTGTACGCCGTGTTCAGCAATGTGTGTATGGAATTGTACGCCGTGTTCAGCAATGTTTGTATGGTATTGTACACCGTGTTCAATAATGTGTGTATGGTATTGTATGCCGTGTTCAGCAATGTTTGTATGGTATTGTACGCCGTGTTCAGCAATGTTTGTATGGTATTGTACGCCGTGTTCAGTAATGTTTGTATGGTATTGTACACCGTGTTCAGTAATCTTTGTATGGTTTTGTACACTGTGTTCAGCAATCGTTTGTATGGTATCATACGCCATGTTCAGCTATGTGCGTATGGTATTGTACACCGTGTTCAGTAATTGTTTGTATGGTATTTTACACCGTGTTCAGTAATGTTTGTATGGTATTATACACCGTGTTCAGTACTTTTTGTATGGTATTGTACACCGTGTTCAGCAATGTTTGTATGGTATTGTATGCCGTGTTCAGCAATGTTTGTATGGTATTGTACACCGTATTCAGCAATGTTTGTATTGTATTGTACGCCGTGTTCAGCAATGTGTGTATGGAATTGTACGCCGTGTTCAGCAATGTTTGTATGGTATTGTACACCGTGTTCAATAATGTGTGTATGGTATTGTATGCCGTGTTCAGCAATGTTTGTATGGTATTGTATGCCGTGTTCAGTAATGTTTGTATGGTATTGTACGCCGTGTTCACTAATGTTTGTATGGTAGTGTACACCCTGCTCAGCAATGTTTGTACTGTATTGTACACTGTGTTCAGCAATGTTTGTATTGTATTGTACACCGTGTTCAGTAATGTTTGTATGGTATTGTACGCCGTGTTCAGCAATGTTTGTATGGTATTGTACGCCATGCTCATCAATGTGTTATGGTATTTTTATGCCATGTTTCAGCAATTTGTAGTATTGTACGCCATGTTCAGCCATGTTTGTATGGTATTGTACACTGTGTTCAGCAATTGTTTGTATGGTATTGTAAGCCGTGTTCAGCAATGTTTGTATGGTATTGTACACCGTGTTCAGCAATGTTTGTATGGTATTGTACGCCGTGTTCAGTATTGTGTGTATGGTATTGTATGCCGTGTTCAGCAATGTTTGTATGGTATTGTACACCGTGTTCAGCAATGTTTGTATGGTATTGTACACCGTGTTCAGCAATGTTTGTATGGTATTGTATGCCGTGTTCAGCAATGTTTGTATGGTATTGTACACCGTGTTCAGCAATGTTTGTATGGTATTGTACGCCGTGTTCAGCAATGTTTGTATTGTATTGTACGCCGTGTTCAGTAATGTGTGTATGGTATTGTATGCCGTGTTCAGCAATGTTTGTATTGTATTGTACGCCGTGTTCAGTAATGTGTGTATGGTATTGTATGCTGTGTTCAGCAATGTTTGTATGGTATTGTACACCGTGTTCAGCAATGTTTGTATGGTATTGTACACCGTGTTCAGCAATGTTTGTATGGTATTGTACGCCGTGTTCACTAATGTTTGTATGGTATTGTGCACCCTGCTGAGCAATGTTTGTACTGTATTGTACACTGTGTTCAGCAATGTTTGTACTGTATTGTACACTGTGTTCAGCAATGTTTGTATTGTATTGTACACCGTGTTCAGTAATGTTTTTATGGTATTGTACACCGTGTTCAGCAATGTTTGTATGGTATTGTATGCCGTGTTCAGCAATGTTTGTATGGTATTGTACACCGTGTTCAGCAATGTTTGTATGGTATTGTACACCGTGTTCAGCAATGTTTGTATGGTATTGTACACCGTGTTCAGCAATGTTTGTATTGTATTGTACGCCGTGTTCAGCAATGTGTGTATGGAATTGTACGCCGTGTTCAGCAATGTTTGTATGGTATTGTACACCGTGTTCAATAATGTGTGTATGGTATTGTATGCCGTGTTCAGCAATGTTTGTATGGTATTGTACGCCGTGTTCAGCAATGTTTGTATGGTATTGTATGCCGTGTTCAGTAATGTTTGTATGGTATTGTACACCGTGTTCAGTAATCTTTGTATGGTTTTGTACACTGTGTTCAGCAATCGTTTGTATGGTATCATACGCCATGTTCAGCTATGTGTGTATGGTATTGTACACCGTGTTCAGTAATTGTTTGTATGGTATTTTACACCGTGTTCAGTAATGTTTGTATGGTATTATACACCGTGTTCAGTACTTTTTGTATGGTATTGTACACCGTGTTCAGCAATGTTTGTATGGTATTGTATGCCGTGTTCAGCAATGTTTGTATGGTATTGTACACCGTATTCAGTAATCTTTGTATGGTATTGTACACCGTGTTCAGTAATGTTTGTATTGTATTTTACGCCGTGCTCAGCAATGTTTGTATTGTATTGTACGCCGTGTTCAGTAATGTTTGTATTGTAGTGTACGCCGTGTTCAGTAATGTTTGTATTGTATTGTATGCTGTGTTCAACAATGTTTGTATGTTATTGTACACCGTGTTCAGCAATGTTTGTATGGTATTGTACATCGTGTTCAGCAATGTTTGTATGGTATTATACGCCGTGTTCAGCAATGTTTGTATTGTATTGTACGCCGTGTTCAGTAATGTGTGTATGGTATTGTATGCCGTGTTCAGCAATGTTTGTATGGTATTGTATGCCGTGTTCAGCAATGTTTGTATGGTATTGTACACCGTGTTCAGCAATGTTTGTATGGTATTGTACACCGTGTTCAGTAATGTGTGTATGGTATCGTATGCCGTGTTAATCATTGTTTGTATGTTATTGTACACCGTGTTCAGCAATGTTTGTATGGTATTGTACACCGTGTTCAGCAATGTTTGTATGGTATTGTACGCCGTGTTCACTAATGTTTGTATGGTAGTGTACACCCTGCTCAGCAATGTTTGTACTGTATTGTACACTGTGTTCAGCAATGTTTGTATTGTATTGTACACCGTGTTCAGTAATGTTTGTATGGTATTGTACGCCGTGTTCAGCAATGTTTGTATGGTATTGTACGCCATGCTCATCAATGTGTTATGGTATTTTTATGCCATGTTTCAGCAATTTGTAGTATTGTACGCCATGTTCAGCCATGTTTGTATGGTATTGTACACTGTGTTCAGCAATTGTTTGTATGGTATTGTAAGCCGTGTTCAGCAATGTTTGTATGGTATTGTACACCGTGTTCAGCAATGTTTGTATGGTATTGTACGCCGTGTTCAGTATTGTGTGTATGGTATTGTATGCCGTGTTCAGCAATGTTTGTATGGTATTGTACACCGTGTTCAGCAATGTTTGTATGGTATTGTACACCGTGTTCAGCAATGTTTGTATGGTATTGTATGCCGTGTTCAGCAATGTTTGTATGGTATTGTACACCGTGTTCAGCAATGTTTGTATGGTATTGTACGCCGTGTTCAGCAATGTTTGTATTGTATTGTACGCCGTGTTCAGTAATGTGTGTATGGTATTGTATGCCGTGTTCAGCAATGTTTGTATTGTATTGTACGCCGTGTTCAGTAATGTGTGTATGGTATTGTATGCTGTGTTCAGCAATGTTTGTATGGTATTGTACACCGTATTCAGCAATGTTTGTATGGTATTGTACACCGTGTTCAGCAATGTTTGTATGGTATTGTACGCCGTGTTCACTAATGTTTGTATGGTATTGTGCACCCTGCTGAGCAATGTTTGTACTGTATTGTACACTGTGTTCAGCAATGTTTGTACTGTATTGTACACTGTGTTCAGCAATGTTTGTATTGTATTGTACACCGTGTTCAGTAATGTTTTTATGGTATTGTACACCGTGTTCAGCAATGTTTGTATGGTATTGTATGCCGTGTTCAGCAATGTTTGTATGGTATTGTACACCGTGTTCAGCAATGTTTGTATGGTATTGTACACCGTGTTCAGCAATGTTTGTATGGTATTGTACACCGTGTTCAGCAATGTTTGTATTGTATTGTACGCCGTGTTCAGCAATGTGTGTATGGAATTGTACGCCGTGTTCAGCAATGTTTGTATGGTATTGTACACCGTGTTCAATAATGTGTGTATGGTATTGTATGCCGTGTTCAGCAATGTTTGTATGGTATTGTACGCCGTGTTCAGCAATGTTTGTATGGTATTGTATGCCGTGTTCAGTAATGTTTGTATGGTATTGTACACCGTGTTCAGTAATCTTTGTATGGTTTTGTACACTGTGTTCAGCAATCGTTTGTATGGTATCATACGCCATGTTCAGCTATGTGTGTATGGTATTGTACACCGTGTTCAGTAATTGTTTGTATGGTATTTTACACCGTGTTCAGTAATGTTTGTATGGTATTATACACCGTGTTCAGTACTTTTTGTATGGTATTGTACACCGTGTTCAGCAATGTTTGTATGGTATTGTATGCCGTGTTCAGCAATGTTTGTATGGTATTGTACACCGTATTCAGTAATCTTTGTATGGTATTGTACACCGTGTTCAGTAATGTTTGTATTGTATTTTACGCCGTGCTCAGCAATGTTTGTATTGTATTGTACGCCGTGTTCAGTAATGTTTGTATTGTAGTGTACGCCGTGTTCAGTAATGTTTGTATTGTATTGTATGCTGTGTTCAACAATGTTTGTATGTTATTGTACACCGTGTTCAGCAATGTTTGTATGGTATTGTACATCGTGTTCAGCAATGTTTGTATGGTATTATACGCCGTGTTCAGCAATGTTTGTATTGTATTGTACGCCGTGTTCAGTAATGTGTGTATGGTATTGTATGCCGTGTTCAGCAATGTTTGTATGGTATTGTATGCCGTGTTCAGCAATGTTTGTATGGTATTGTACACCGTGTTCAGCAATGTTTGTATGGTATTGTACACCGTGTTCAGTAATGTGTGTATGGTATCGTATGCCGTGTTAATCATTGTTTGTATGTTATTGTACACCGTGTTCAGCAATGTTTGTATGGTATTGTACACCGTGTTCAGCAATGTTTGTATGGTATTGTACGCCGTGTTCACTAATGTTTGTATGGTAGTGTACACCCTGCTCAGCAATGTTTGTACTGTATTGTACACTGTGTTCAGCAATGTTTGTATTGTATTGTACACCGTGTTCAGTAATGTTTGTATGGTATTGTACGCCGTGTTCAGCAATGTTTGTATGGTATTGTACGCCATGCTCATCAATGTGTTATGGTATTTTTATGCCATGTTTCAGCAATTTGTAGTATTGTACGCCATGTTCAGCCATGTTTGTATGGTATTGTACACTGTGTTCAGCAATTGTTTGTATGGTATTGTAAGCCGTGTTCAGCAATGTTTGTATGGTATTGTACACCGTGTTCAGCAATGTTTGTATGGTATTGTACGCCGTGTTCAGTAATGTGTGTATGGTATTGTATGCCGTGTTCAGCAATGTTTGTATGGTATTGTACACCGTGTTCAGCAATGTTTGTATGGTATTGTACACCGTGTTCAGCAATGTTTGTATGGTATTGTATGCCGTGTTCAGCAATGTTTGTATGGTATTGTACACCGTGTTCAGCAATGTTTGTATGGTATTGTACGCCGTGTTCAGCAATGTTTGTATTGTATTGTACGCCGTGTTCAGTAATGTGTGTATGGTATTGTATGCCGTGTTCAGCAATGTTTGTATTGTATTGTACGCCGTGTTCAGTAATGTGTGTATGGTATTGTATGCTGTGTTCAGCAATGTTTGTATGGTATTGTACACCGTGTTCAGCAATGTTTGTATGGTATTGTACGCCGTGTTCACTAATGTTTGTATGGTATTGTGCACCCTGCTGAGCAATGTTTGTACTGTATTGTACACTGTGTTCAGCAATGTTTGTACTGTATTGTACACTGTGTTCAGCAATGTTTGTATTGTATTGTACACCGTGTTCAGTAATGTTTTTATGGTATTGTACACCGTGTTCAGCAATGTTTGTATGGTATTGTACGCCGTGTTCAGCAATTGTTTTTATGGTATTTTTACGCCATGTTCAGCAATGTTTGTATGATATTGTACACTGTGTTCAGCAATTGTTTGTATGGTATCATACGCCATGTTCATCTATGTGTGTATGGGATTGTAAACCGTGTTCAGCAATTGTTGTATGGTATTGTACGCCGTGTTCAGCAATATGTTTATGGTATTTTAAGTCGTATTCAGTAATTGTTTGTATGGTATTGTACGCCGTGTACAGCAATTGTTTGTATGGTACTGTACAACGTGTTCAGCAATGTTTGTATGGTATTGTACACCGTGTTCAGCAATATTTGTATGGTATTGTACACCCTGCTCAGCAATGTTTGTACTGTATTGTACACCGTGTTCAGCAATGTTTGTATGGTATTGTACGCCGTGTTCACTAATGTTTGTATGGTATTGTACGCCCTGCTCAGCAATGTTTGTATTGTTTGTACACTGTGTTCAGGAAAATGTGTATGGTATTGTACTCTGTGTTCAGCAATGTTTGTATAGTATTGTAAGACGTGTTCAGCAATTGGAGAAATCGGTCAATTATCTCCCTTTAATACTCTCTACATCTAGCTAGGTCCTATCATTTGGTTTCCTCTGTTTTTATCATTGGTTTCTTTGCACTGGATGGTGCACTTATAATTGCATTTTCTTGGCCAACTGTTATTAGATTGATTAGTAATTCCACATTTGTTTTCTTTAAACACTGGTATGTAAATTTTCTTTTTTGAATCATCACTTTAATTTAATAACACATTTATGATCAATGTGTACAGAGTAATTGCAATATCTCATTGTGAAATAGCGATAAAGACAAAGGATTCCAACTAAAAGGACCTACCAACTATTTGGTCTTCCTTGGTCTTTATCTGACAAGGGAGATAATATAATTATCATTAATGTCCCTCATTGTTTGCATGATATTGTACGACGTGTTCAGCAATGTTTGTATGGTATTGTACGCCGTGTTCAGCAATGTTTCCACAATAATGTACGCCGTGTTCTGCAATGTGTATAAGGTATTGTACGCCATGTTCAGCAATGTGTGAATGGTATTGTACGCCATGTTCAGCAATGTGTTTATGGTATTGTACGCCATGTTCAGCAATGTGTTTATGGTATTGTACGCCATGTTCAGCAATGTGTTTATGGTATTGTACGCCATGTTCAGCTATGTGTGAATGATATTGTACGCCATGTTCAGCAATGTGTTTATGGTATTGTACGCCATGTTCAGCTATGTGTTTATGATATTGTACGCCATGTTCAGCTATGTGTGAATGATATTGTACGCCATGTTCAGCTATGTGTGAATGATATTGTACGCCATGTTCAGCAATGTGTTTATGGTATTGTACGCCATGTTCAGCTATGTGTGAATGATATTGTACGCCATGTTCAGCAATGTGTGAATGGTATTGTATGCCATGTTCAGCAATGTTTGTGTAGTATTGTACGCCATGTTCAGCTATGTGTTTATGGTATTGTACGCCATGTTCAGCTATGTGTGAATGATATTGTACGCCATGTTCAGCAATGTGTGAATGGTATTGTATGCCATGTTCAGCAATGTTTGTGTAGTATTGTACGCCATGTTCAGCTATGTGTTTATGGTATTGTACGCCATGTTCAGCTATGTGTGAATGATATTGTACGCCATGTTCAGCAATGTGTGAATGGTATTGTATGCCATGTTCAGCAATGTTTGTGTAGTATTGTACGCCATGTTCAGCTATGTGTTTATGGTATTGTACGCCATGTTCAGCAATGTGTTTATGGTATTGTACGCCATGTTCAGCTATGTGTGAATGATATTGTACGCCATGTTCAGCAATGTGTGAATGGTATTGTATGCCATGTTCAGCAATGTTTGTGTAGTATTGTACGCCATGTTCAGCTATGTGTTTATGGTATTGTACGCCATGTTCAGCAATGTGTTTATGGTATTGTACGCCATGTTCAGCTATTTGTGAATGATATTGTACGCCATGTTTAGCAATGTGTTTATGGTATTGGACGCCATGTTCAGCAATGTGTTTATGGTATTGTACGCCATGTTCAGCAATGTGTTTATGGTATTATACGCCATGTTTGGCAATGTTTGTGTAGTATTGTACACCATGTTCAGAAATTTTTGTATGGTATTGTATGACGTGTTCAGCCATGTTTGTATTGTATTGTACTCCGTATTCAGAAATGGTGGTCTTAAGAACAGGTTCGACTGTATAAAGGTGGTCTTAAGAAAAGATTCTACTGTACAAAGGTGGTCTTAAGAACAGGTTCGTCTGTACATACGTGGTCTTTAGCACAGGTTCGTGTGTACAGAGGTGGTCTTTAGCACAGGTTCGTGTGTACATAGATATCCGTACTTGTGACTTTCACTTTGTACGATATATTTATAGAGAGAGAGTTAATGCTCTTAAGAACTTTCTCCTTTTATCTAGAATGATTATAATTATGACGCATCTGAATAAGGCAAATTTGGAAAACATTATTGTAAACGATTTATTTCACCTTTATATTGATTGCTTTATCTTATGTATCTTGTTATATGAACGAATCTCGTGATATAATTGAATATGTTCCCGCAATATAATTCAAAAGCCGTTATCTCAAGAGTTATTGTGCAAATAGCGATGAAGTAATTGTCACATGCATTGCTGGGTCTCCAACTGAATGGATGGTAATTGAAATAGGCATTGCTGGGTCTCCAACTGAATGGATGGTAATTAACATATTCATTGCTGGGTATCCAACTGAATGGATGGAAATTACAGAACGAAAAGTAGTTGCTCTATTTCCAATAACTTCAAAAGCGAAAATGAAAACAGTTAAATGCTTTTATCAACGTGATTATAGACCAGATAACACTTAATGTATCAGTGTAAAGTACACGCTAAAACAATCGACCTTATCTATCAACGTGATTATTTAGATATAACGTATCAGTGTAAAGTACACGCTAAAACAATCTACCGTATCTTCAGCTCGGCTGTTTTCAAGGTTAATTAAACTGCTGCCCGTGTCAAAACTGATTATGTCTAAGCCTTGATAAAAAATAGTTAAAACATCATTTTTGCACACTATGATATTTCCCGGAAGATAACCGCCTGTGATGTGAACATGCATTTCGCAACGACTCACCCTGGTTTATAAAACGCTCGGATTAAACGAGATGTACCCTTATCGCGATATGAGCTACTTCATACAGCTCATACAGCAAAGCTGCAGCATACGACTTTGAAACATGTAGGCATAAATAACCAACACGAAAATGATTTTTAAATGAAAGTTTAATAATTATGTAAGTTGAAAACACAGAACAATGAGCCAAAGGCAAAAATGTGTTCATTATGAACAGTTTTTCCTAAGTCACATGGTTGTGAAAATATATCTACACGTGAGAAAGGGTTAAACAGCAAATGCTTATCGTACCAATCATTACATTAATGTCCTCTGATCCTGATCGTAAACCAATTATCATAAATAAGCAGTCAAAAACGGTCAACATATTGGCAAAATTCAGGGGAGAAGAATATTGTTACAGGAATTCAGGGGTGATGTTAGTTGTTACAGGAACGCAGGGGTGATGATAGTTGTTACAGGAACTCAGGGGTGATGTTTAATGTCACACGAATCAAAGGGTGATGTTTAATGTTGCATGAATTTAGAGGTGATGTTAGATGCTACAGCAATTAAGGTGATGTTTTATGTAACAGAAATCAAAGGGTGATATTAAATGTTACACGATTCAAAGGGTGATATTAAATGTTACACGATTCAAAGGGTGATATTAAATGTTACACGATTCAAAGGGTGATATTAAATGTTACACGATTCAAAGAGTGATGTTTAATGTTACAATAATTAAGGGCTGATATTTAATGAAACATCAATTAAGGCTTGATATTTAATGTTACAATAATTAAGGGTTGATATTCAATGTTACAATAATTAAGGGCTTATATTTAATGTTACAATAATTAAGGGCTGATATTTAATGTTACAATAATTAAGAGGTGATGATAAATGTTACACGATTCAAAGGGTGATATTAAATGTTACACGATTCAAAGAGTGATGTTTAATGTTACAATAATTAAGGGCTGATATTTAATGAAACATCAATTAAGGCTTGATATTTAATGTTACAATAATTAAGGGTTGATATTCAATGTTACAATAATTAAGGGCTTATATTTAATGTTACAATAATTAAGGGCTGATATTTAATGTTACAATAATTAAGAGGTGATGATAAATGTTACAAGAATTAAGGGCTGATATTTACTGTTACAATAATTAAGAGCTAATATTTAATGTTACAAGAATTAAGGGCTGATATTTATTGTTACAATAATTAAGAGTTAATGTTAAATGTTACACGAATCAATAGGTTATGTTTAATGTTACACGAATCAATAGGTGATGTTTAATGTTACACGAATCAATAGGTGATGTTTAATGTTACACGAATCAATAGATGATGTTTAATGTTACACGAATCAATAGGTGATGTTTAATGTTACACGAATCAATAGGTTATGTTTAATGTTACACGAATCTAAAGGTTATGTTTAATGTTACACAAATTAAGAGTTATGTTTAATGTTACACGAATCAAAAGATTTTGTTTAATGTTACACGAATCGATAGGTTATGTTTAATGTTACACAAATCGATAGGTTATGTTTAATGTTACACGAATCAAAAGGTTATGTTTAATGTTACTCGAATTAAGAATTATGTTTAATGTAACACGAATCAATAAGTGATGTTTAATGTAATACGAATCAATAGGTGATGTTAAATGTTATACGAATAAATAGGTTATGTTTAATGTTGCACGAATTAAGAGTTATGTTTAATGTTCCAAGAATTAAGAGTAATGTTTAATGTTACACGAATCAATATGTGATGTTTAATATTACACGAATCAATAGGGGATGTTTAATGTTACACGAATCAATAGGTGATGTTTAATGTTACACGAATCAATATGTGATGTTTAATGTTACACGAATTAATAGGTGATGTTTAATGTTACACGAATCAATAGGTTATGTTTAATGTTACACGAATCAATACGTGATGTTTAATGTTACACGAATCAATAGGTTATGTTTAATGTTACACGAATCAATACGTGATGTTTAATGTTACACGAATCAATAGGGGATGTTTAATGTTACACGAATCAATAGGTGATGTTTAATGTTACACGAATCAATAGGTGATGTTTAATGTTACACGAATCAATAGGGGATGTTTAATGTTACACGAATCAATAGGTGATGTTTAATGTTACACGAATCAATAGGTTATGTTTAATGTTACACGAATCAATAGGTGATGTTTAATGTTACACGAATCAATAGGTTATGTTTAATGTTATCCGAATCAATAGGGGATGTTTAATGTTACACGAATCAATAGGTGATGTTTAATGTTACACGAATCAATAGGTTATGTTTAATGTTACACGAATCAATAGGTGATGTTTAATGTTACACGAATCAATAGGTTATGTTTAATGTTACACTAATCAATAGGGGATGTTTAATGTTACACGAATCAATAGGTGATGTTTAATGTTACACGAATCAATAGGTTATGTTTAATGTTACACGAATCAATAGGTGATGTTTAATGTTACACGAATTAATACGTGATGTTTAATGTTACACGAATGAATAGGTGATGTTTAATGTTACGCTAATCAATACGTGATGTTTAATGTAACACGAATCAATAGGTGATGTTTAATGTTACATGAATTAAGGCCTATCGTTTAATTTTACCTGAATTGAGGGCTTATATTTATTTTAAAAGGGATTATGTTTAATTTTACGAGAATCAAAGGGTATTGTTTAATGTTACATGAATTAAGGGCTGATGTTTAATGTTACATGAATTAAAGGCTGAAATTTAATGTTACATGAATTAAGGGCTGATGTTTAATGTTACATGAATTAAAGGCTGATATTTAATGTTACATGAATTAAGGGCTGATGTTTAATGTTACATGAATTAAAGGCTGATATTTAATGTTACATGAATTAAGGGCTGATGTTTAATGTCATAGACAATTTCTGTGACTTTTTGAAAATTATTGCAGATTCAGAATCAGTCGGTATGTACTCGTAGAGTGATCTAGATTTACATATGGCACAAATACTCAGTGGTTAGTTTTTAAACGAGCGTTGAAATATAATAATATAATAATATGATAATATAATAATATAATAATATAATAATATAATAATATAATGCAATCGACAACATTACAGTTGTGTTGTAGAAGAGCGCCGGCCTATCGTAACAAGGGTCCTGTGTTTGAATCCTGTGATTGGATTTTCCACACCAACGAGTACTAGTTAGGTATATAGGAAGAAGACATCGAACGTGATTATTTAAAACTGAAAGCTTGTTTCTCATTCGATGTAAAACAAACAAACAATCAGGCAAACAAACCAGTTAACTTGAACTTTCCTACAGTCTGAGTACATACATGTTATAAGCGAAGACCTTTCCAGACGCAAAAACAGTACAACAAGTATGCGTTGCCATGAAACAGAGAAGTCTATTTCGTAATAAACGAGGTTTTCTAAATAAAACTCTCATGCTTATTTACATATTATCGAAAACATTACATGTACTCTGAATTGTTTTTCTCTTATTTTATAATCATAATATAAGAGGCGTTCTGTGATAATCAATCGTAAGACATTTGTAACGAACGTATACCAAGATCAGTCTGCATCGTGAGATCTTGCTCTACACTGTTTGTCGTGAATCATAGAAGATTTCAAAACACTTCTGTAGCAGTATCCATTTATATTCCTAGCATGAATGCGCAGTTTTCCCAATGTGTAGGCTACTAATTACGTTTAAGCTGGATTTCCTGGGGATCATAGAGATTTCTTTTTAAAACGGTAGTTTATACATTGTGAAAGCCCGCACGAACCACGCCCCTCTGTAGATACAGATCAGTTTGTTTACCTGTCAAATCATTCAATGTCAGTTTTGTTTATCAGAAAACTTCGATAGTTTCCAGGATCGATAAACATGTCTAATACAAGTGGTGTTCTACTGTAACCAAAACATTCCAACAAATGCTTTCCAATACTAGAGAAATACAAATGTATATGAAAACTTGTTTATTACATTAGCACGACTGTTTTTATTATCTTTGACACAAAGGTTACTCGTGTTTATGACCTGTAATTGGAGTCAATGATGCACTATGTGGAGAACATGTCCGTATATGTCTTCCTGTTTCACGAATTAAGAGGAATAAAAACAACCCAACATTACGCGAGAAAGGGCATCTGACAATACAATTATGCAAACATAGGCTACGATAACGGATTTTCTTAACCAAATCGACATGACTGTATAGTGTTCCATCCTTGCTTCGCCGATAACCTGAGGTTTATGCCTTTGTGTTATCCACTGTTGTTATGGGCCTATAACCAAAGTTTGCCCCGTTGTGTTATCCACGGTTGTTATGGGCATATAACCAAGGGCTTCATCGTTGTCTTATCCACTGTTGTCATGGGCCTATAACCAAGGGTTTCCTCGTTGTGTTATCCACTGTTGTTATGGGCCTATAACTAAGGGTTTCCTCGTTGTGTTATCCACTGTTGTTATGGGCCTATAACCAAGGGTTTCCTCGTTGTGTTATCCACTGTTGTTATGGACCGATAACCAAGGGTTTGCCAATTTGTGTCATCTACTGTTCGTAAAGGCCGATAACCAAGGGTTTCCTCATTTGTGTCATCCACTGTTGGTAAAGGCCGATAGCCAAGGGTTTTCCCTTTGTGTTGTTGTTATAGGCCGTTAACCAAGGGTTTTCCCTTTGTGTTGTTGGTATGGGCCGATAACCAAGGATTTTCCCTTTGTGTTGTTGTTATAGGCCATTAACCAAGGGTTTTCCCTTTGTGTTGTTGTTATAAACGATAACCAAGGGTTTTCCCTTTGTGTTGTTGGAATGGGCCGATAACCAAGGACTTTCCCTTTGTGTTGTTGTTATAGGCCGTTAACCAAGGGTTTTCCCTTTGTGTTGTTGTTATAGGCCGTTAACCAAGGGTTTTCCCTTTGTGTTGTTGGTATGGGCCGATAACCAAGGGCTTTCCCTTTGTGTTGTTGTTATAGGCCGATAGCCAAGGGTTTTCCCTTTGTGTTGTTGTTATAGGCCGATAGCCAAGGGTTTTCCCTTTGTGTTGTTGTTATAGGCCGTTAACCAAGGATTTTCCCTTTGTGTTGTTGGTATGGGCAGAAAACCAAGGATTTTCCCTTTGTGTTGTTGTTATAGGCCGTTTACCAAGGGTTTTCCCTTTGTGTTGTTGTTATAGGCCGTTAACCAAGGGTTTTCCCTTTTTGTTGTTGGTATGGGCCGATAACCAAGGATTTTTCCTTTTTGTTGTTGGTATGGGCCGATAACCAAGGGTTTTCCCTTTGTGTTGTTGTTATAGGCCGATAGCCAAGGGTTTTCCCTTTGTGTTGTTGTTATAGGCCGATAGCGAAGGATTTTCCCTTTGTGTTGTTGTTATAGGCCGTTAACCAAGGATTTTCCTTTTGTGTTGTTGTTATAGGCCGTTAACCAAGGATTTTCCCTTTGTGTTGTTGTTATAGGCGTTAACCAAGGATTTTCATTTGTGTTGTTGTTATAGGCCGTTAACCAAGGGTTTTCCCTTTGTGTTGTTGTTATAGGCCGATAGCCAAGGGTTTTCCCTTTGTGTTGTTGTTATAGGCCGATAGCGAAGGATTTTCCCTTTGTGTTGTTGTTATAGGCCGTTAACCAAGGATTTTCCCTTTGTGTTGTTGTTATAGGCCGTTAACCAAGGATTTTCCCTTTGTGTTGTTGTTATAGGCCGTTAACCAAGGATTTTCATTTGTGTTGTTGTTATAGGCCGTTAACCAAGGGTTTTCCCTTTGTGTTGTTGTTATAGGCCGTTAACCAAGGATTTTCCCTTTGTGTTGTTGGTATGGTCCGATAACCAAGGGTTTTCCCTTTGTGTTGTTGTTATAGGCCGATAACCAAGGATTTTCCCTTTGTGTTGTTGTTATAGGCCGATTACCAAGGGTTTTCCTTTTATGTTGTTGGTATGGGCCGATAACCAAGGAGTTTCCCTTTGTGTTGTTGTTATAGGCCGATAACCAAGGGTTTTCCCTTTGTGTTGTTGTTATAGGCCGTTAACCAAGGATTTTCCCTTTGTGTTGTTGGTATGGGCCGATAACCAAGGGTTTTCCCTTTGTGTAATTCACTGTCGGTATGGTTCCGGGATAACGCTTATGTTAGCTTGGTTCACTCGAGTTTAACGATGTTTTTCTTCAGTTACATCATTGCGACTTATTCAGTGTTTGTTGTTTTTCATGCTTTCATGGCTTTCCACCAAATACTGACTTTTAGTGTTTGTTGTTTTTCATGCTACCATGTCTTCCCCCAAATACTGACTTTTAGTGTTTGTTGTTTTTCATGCTACCATGGCTTCCCCCTAAACACTGACTTTTAGTGTTTGTTGTTTTTCATGCTAGCATGGCTTCCCCCAAACTCTGACTTTTAGCCAATCTCTGACTTTTAGCCAATTGGTTGAGTACTGATGTCGCTAGCATGTCTGGCTGTGTCAATAATACGACAAGAAAGCGTGAACACGTCGGGATTCGAGATAATACGACAGAGAAGCGCGAACAAGTTGGGATTCGAGAAAAAAAAATACGACAGAAACTTTGAACAAGTCGGGGTTCGAGTTAATACGACAGGAAAGCGGTGAACAAGTCGGGATTCGAGATAATACACGGAAGAAAGCGTGAACAAGTCGGGATTCAGGATAATACGACAGAAAGCGTGAACCAAGGTCGGGATTCAAGATAATAACTTACAGAAAGCGCGAACAAGTCGGGATTCGAGATAATTACTACAGAAAACCGCGAACAAGTCGGATTCGAGATAATACGACGCAGAAACCTCGAAACAAGAAGGATCCAGATAGTGAGACATTAAACTCTGTCTCTCTGTCTCTCTGTCTTCTCTGTGTGTCTCTGTCTCTCTGTCTCTCTGTCTCTCTGTCTCTCTGTCTCTCTGTCTCTTCTTGTCTCTCTGTCTCTCTGTCCTCTCTGTCTCTCTGTCTCTATGTCTCTCTGTCTCTGTCTCTCTGTCTCTCTGTCTCTCTCTGTCTCTCTCTGTCTCTCTCTCTGTCTGTCTGTCTGTCTCTGTCGTCTCTGTCTGTCTGTCTGTCTGTCCTGTCTGTCTGTCTGTCTGTCTGTCTGTCTGTCTGTCTGTCTGTTCTGTCTGTCTGTCTTCTGTCTGTCTGTCTGTCTCTGTCTGTCTGTCTGTCTGTCTGTCTGTCTGTCTGTCTGTCTGCTGTCTGTCTGTCAGTCTGCTGTCTCTCTCTTTCTCCTCTCTCTCTCTCTCTCTCTCCTTCTCTCGTCAGTTCTCTCTGTCTTCTCCTCTCATCTCTGTCTCTCTCTCTCTCTGTCTCCTCTCTGTCTGTCTCTCTCTTCTCTCCTCTCGTGTCTCATCTCTCTCTCTCTCATCTCTCCTCTCTTTCTCTCTCTCTCATCTCTCTCTCCTCCTCTCTCTCTCTCTCTCTGTCTGTCTCGTCTGTCTGTCTGTCTGTCTGTCTCCTCTCTCTCTCTCTCTCTTCTCTCTCTCTCTCTCTCATCTCTCTCTCTCTTCTCTGTCTCTCTCTCTCTGTCTCTTGTCTCTGTCTCTCTCTGTCTCCTCTCTCTGTCTCTCTCATCTGTCTCTCTCTTCTCATTCTCTCTCTTCTCTCTCTCTCTCTCTCAATCCTCGTCTCATCTCTCTCTCTCTCTCTTCCTCTTCTCTACTCTCTCCCTCTCTCTCTCTCTTCACTCTCTTCACTCCTCTTCTCTCTCTTCTCTCTCTCTCTCTTCGCTCTCTTCTTCTCTGTCTTTTGAATCTTATTGTATCTCATTCTAACCCTTTATTTACTGGCTTTTAATATTATAAATGTACTACATAAATAAAAAATAAAATATTAAAAAAAAAAAAACAAAAAAAATATAAGAAAGAAGGAAGATCAGATCAGCACTGTTGCTTCCCGACAGTCTGATACTCCCTCTACACTAATTCACATTTTCCTCACAACAACTGTTACTATAGCTTTCTGTCAACTTTGCTACAATCGTCTGACTTCTATTTGAAGTGAAATGCTCTCGAAAATCTGCTCTGTTTTATGGTCTCTTCTGGCCTTCAAACAAATCGGTTGCCTCTCACCTCTGATCTACTGTGAGAAAGTAGTCTCGTGGCTTCGACAAGAATGTTGTGTAAGTACTGTGTGGGAAACTATTAAAAATAGAAGTCGCGGGGCCTTCTGCCCGGCGACTAATTACACTCATATCTAAACTTGCACGAAAAGTAACAGATGTCTCTCTCTCTCTTAATAGTCTCGCCGGGCAGAAGCCCAGCGACTCTTCTATTTTTAATAGGTTTTCGAAATCACATGGGAGGAGGGATTATTATTAGAAAGAAACACATTTAGATGCTCTCTGACATCATTACAACTTGTGTTAGTTTAAAAAGCACTAAAGTAATGACACATCTAAAATGAAATAAAAATTCGATGTTTTAGGTATTTCTCAGTTTCTTTATTTTGACTCGGCATTTTGTTTTGTTCGTTCTTATTTACGAAGATAAACAGTCCCTATTAGCTTAGACTGGTCAACTTTATTTGTACACTATATACTACATGTACTCAGAAGGCGATAACTACAAACCATTACGTCGCAGTCTAATTTGGTTACCTTACCGAGCACCTGCTTGAAGCACGTGACTCCGCGAATACCAACTGCGTAGATCAATCTCCCTTTGCAGAGGAGCCGTCCTCTCTTCACTCACTTACAAATAGTAAATCGTAGGGTGATTTAAAATGTTTATTTGGTTTTCGAAACAAATGAGAGAAAAGAACAACCGAGATAATAACTGATTTAATAGAAAAATTACCTTTGAACGAACACTCTCTGCTATAAAAGAGAGTTTCAAGAACGACACCTCCTGCGAATAAGAAAGAATCGGGTCTTTCGTACAAAATTATTTCGTCCTTGACAAATTTTAAATGTGTCATTTAATTCCTAAAGGCATATTGCTTCCGATCTGCATAATGTTAGGATCATTGACACAAGGGCGCTCAATCATAATATAATTTTAAAACATGAGTAGTTCTTGTTATATTTCATTATAAAAAGGAAGGAAAGAATTAAAATAAATTAACCATGTTGTAGGGCTCAGTTTATGTTCGAAATTAAGTTTAAATTATACAACTAATTTCAATGAGGTGATATTATATTATCTGCGAATGTGGTCTAATTTATAAATATTGGACCTACATTTCATACATTTGTTAAAGTACTGAATATAATTAGGATGCCAAGCTAATTATCATTTTGAGAGAAAAAGCAGGAAACTCAGCGATTTAACCCTTAACTCATTGTTTTAAAAAGTATATTGTGCAAGGTGTCCACTGTTGACTTAATAGAGGAAAGGTAAAATTATGTGCTATTGCATGCCAATCTCCTAATTGCTCTGTTTTGTTAAGGTTTTATTGAAAATAATAAAATTCAAATATTCTGACAAACACTTGAAAAGTGTATGTGGGAATTCACCAAATCTTATAATTATTCCTTAATGCATAGCACTGTATAACATACTAAGACTAATGATTGCAAGATTTCTCATTTCCATTACTGTTTATGATCAATAATTAGTTGGTTGTGTGTCTAGTCAACCTACTTTGGAAAGGAGATTGATCATAAACAATGAAAGGCTTCAATTATCATTCACTTCGGTTGACAAAAAACAATGTAAGTTACTGATACATTTTCACTTGACACCCTACCCCTGATGTTCCAATATGCCCCCCCAGTTGATTACTGTTTATTGAACTACTATAATAGTTAGTGTTATGCATAACTGCACTATGGATATCCGGCGACATTGATGCATTGCATCAACTTTCTCTTGCTTATACAGTACATATGTATACGGTTCATTCGAAGGTAATGTGAACGTCGTTCCTAGCTCTTTTTGTTCGCTACTTATTAGCAAGTGCAATCAGAAAAAGGTACATTCTCTGAACAGTGTAGGTCCATTGCCATCTTCTCCCCTTCTTTTTATCTAGAATATAGACAATAATATTCTTTACAAGCTTTGTGTAAGTAACATTGAGCCGTCTACAACGAGGAAAACCAACATTATAGACTCATGCGTAATGTATGCACCCATATCAGTCTGGGCAGTCCGCTCAGGCTAATCCTGGCCGCTACATTCGTCTCAGGGGGATCGAGGTAAGAAGTAATGATCCTGAAACAGAAAATCTACGGATGCGAAAAGTGTATGTCCGGGTTAGCCCTACGCGACCATGCTTAATCTGATACAGGTCGATACAAAACAAAACCCTCACAGCCATAAGGAAGTTGTGCGTCCGTCAATGATCGTCCAGTTGGCATATTTCTTTACACTTGATTATAAACCCATTGAGGTCGGTTCCCCCCGCGAGTACCGGTTTTAGTCCGTTGGCGGACCCGGTGACGCTTGGGCTCTCAGTATTGACTGTTCGGATGTTCTCATGTGTATTCAATTATATAAAGTAGTAGCTTGAGTGTATTCAAGTCAATTTTTGTTTTCGTAGAGAGCGAGTTTTAGTGTTGTGAGTTGTAACAAATTTAGTCCCTAGGAGGTTGGATGAATCTTGTGTGCATTTTATTCTGCTTAGCCGTCATTCTATATTGTCTACCGGCCCTATCTCGTGACTATATATATCTATCTACATCCCAGCAAGCGTTATGTTTGAAACAAGTTGGGAGCATGGCGATAAGAGGAGGGCATGTATTGCATTATTGTATAGTTGTCCATTCCCGCCACCCTAAACCCGTCATAATGCAATAAAAATGATCAGCTATCCATTGTCCAAGAAATGGTCGGAGACACATATATGTAACTAATGTGTCATATATATGCGCCTTATGATTGCCTGAATCTTTTCCTGGTAACCGACTTGTATAAAAAACATTATGCATCCATTGTTTCTTCTCAATATCTCTCTTCTCTCTCTCTCTCTCTTCTCTCCTCTCTCCTCTCCTCTCTCTCTCCTCTCTCTCTCTCTCTCTCTCTCACTCTCTCTCTCTCTCTCTCTCTCTCTCTCTCTCTCTCTTCTCTTCTCTTCGTCTCTTCTCTCTCTCTCATCTCTTCTCTCTCTCTCTCTCTCTCTCTCTCTCTCTCTCTATATCTCTCTCTCTCTCTTTGCACATAGAAAGATGAAAAGATCTTAGCACATTTTGTATTAATTATGCTCAAACGTCGAGAGAAAGTTTGCCGAGCTTTGGGTTCGAACTCACAACCCCTGAATTGATTGCTTAAGTCCGTACCTACTGAGTTACCGGGGCTCGGGTATACGGGGATATTAAGCGCAAATCAAACTTTAATTCGATCGGCCGCGGATTGGCTATAAATTTACTATTGTTTTGTTGGTCACTTACCGCAAGCTAGATTAAGATGTTAAAGAACCTGCAAAAAACCACCAGTTTCATGACAACTCCTATACGTGATAGATGAGGATAAGTAGAGATCGAATGAAAATTGTCCCGTGACAAATACATCATCTAGCATAGCCCACGCAATTTCCTGTCGTTTATAGAACGCTGTTTACAGTAACCTAAGTAAGCAGAAAGATGTTAATAAAGGGTTGCTGGTAGAAACGACATAGGACTAGATACGGAGAGGTATTTAGCTCTTTTCTCAAATAAGGATTTTTTAAACCTGCAAAAACGCACCATACAAAGAGCACTGAACGAACAATGAGAGAGAACATCAGTGACGCATATACCTAAACTGGAATCAGTCCTTTATGTGTTAGTATTATTACATGTTCAACTAATGACGTTTGTTTGTATTATAACATGTTCA